>WNWK01019875.1:0-36931 GCA_009830355.1 Cherax destructor | reverse complement strand
CCCTTTTGCAACATTAGCTTTTGATCTCATTTCTCTTTGCCAGGATAGTGCCGATAGTAGATGCACTTTTTCTTGTACATCCTGGCAAGATCACTCAGACATATGCCACTCTCATATTTTTCAACCACAGTCCCCTGTCTTCTAAACGCAGGCGGGAGAGATCATTTTTATACACGTGGAAAATTCTCGGGGGACTGTACCAAACTTGCACACGAGAATCACTCCCTAAAAAGAAAAAGACTCGGCGGGCGATGTACCATCCCCCAATGAAAAGGCAGGGGTGCCACTAGCACGTTGAGGGACAACACAATAAGTGTAAGGGGCCCAAGATTGTTCAACTGCCTCCCAGCATACATCGGGGATTACCAAAAACCCCTGGCTGTCTTCAAGCAGGCACTGGACAAGCACCAAAGTCAACCTGACCAGCCAGGCTGTGGTTCGTCGTTGGACTGCGTGTGGCCAGCAGTAACAGCCTGGTTGATCAGGCCTGGTCCAACATGAGGCCGGTCACGCCGGGCGGCGGGGGCTTGCCCGGAATTCTCTCCAGGTCTTCAGTTCGATGGTTTTCCCCTCACTCTCTTTACCACGGAGTGCCATAAAGGCTTTTTTGGACCCATGGTGACTTATTTCACAGTGCAATCACTATATACCACCAAAAAAGACACCAAATGTATTGTGAATGTTTGAAAGAGCGTGCTAGGTAATCTTCTCTCAATGGTAAACAATGCTTCACTGGCGGGCGTCCTGGGCGTGGAGCAGGCAGACAGGTCTAATACGTTTCGCTATCCGGCTTTTGCTATCCGGAAGCGATAAAAGCTTTGTTTTTTTCGTTATCAAAACCCTTTTTTTTAGCGGGGTCCACTGTAAACTTATTATCTCTAAAACACATGCTAATGTTTAACTATAACAAAATCATTCATTTCTCTAGTAATACAGGGGGCCCCGGTTATGAGCACCTAGGAAATCGACAATTATGTTGAATTTTGTATATGCTTTTGAAGTGTATTTTTGGGGGTCAAATGGACTAACCTATTGACATTTTCCTTAAGGGAGAAAATTCGTTCGGTAGTGGCACTTGAGCAGCCTTCTGGAATGAATTATGTTCGTAACTCGGGGTCCACTGTAGTCAATAAGTCATTAGATTAAGTCTGCCCATAATGCCATGGCATAATAGTGGCTCTCCTTGCTTTTCAATTCTAAATTGTAATTACAAAATCTCGATGTAAACTTGCAATGAAATAAAATTTACTTTATTCACTAATGCTTCCGCTAAATACATATACGTACGTAATAATAATAACGGAAGATTGTATATCAGATTGGAGGGAGAGAGTATGGAGGAGGTGAATGTGTTCAGATATTTGGGAGTGGATGTGTCAGCAGATGGGTATATAAAGGATGAGGGGAATCATAGAATTAACGGGGGGAAAAGGCAAGTGGTGCACTGAGGACCTTGTGGAGACAGAGAACTTTATCCATGAAAGCAAAGAGGGTAATGTATGAGAGTACAGTGGACCCCGAGTTATGATCATAATTCATTCCAGAAGGCTGCTCAAGTGCTATTACCGAAAAAATTTTTTCCCCCTTAAGAAATAATGTCAAGTAGGTTAGTCCATTTCAGACCCCCAAAATACACTTACAAAAGCATTTACAATATTACACTTACATAATTGTACGATTTCCGAGGATCGTAACTCGGGGTCCACTGTATAGTTATACCAACACTCTTGTATGGGTGTGAGACATGGGTTGTGAATGTTGCAACAAGGAGAAGGTTGGAGGCAGTGGAGATGTCATGTCTGAGGGCAATGTGTGGTGTGAATATAATGTAGAGAATCTGTAGTTTGGAGATTAGGAGGAGGTGTGGGATTACCAAAACTATTATCCAGAGAGCTGAGGAGGGGTTGTTGAGATGGTTTGGACATATAGAGAGGATGGAACAAAATAGAATGACTTCGAGAGTTACGTATAAATCTGTAGTGGAGGGAAGGCGGGGTAGGGTCGGCCTAGAAAAGGTTGGAGGGGAGGGGTAAAGGAGGTTTTGTGTGCGAGGGCTTCGACTTCCAGCAAGCATGCGTGAGCGTCGTGTTAGATAGGAGCGAATGGAACAAATGGTTTTAGGACTTGACGTGTTGTTGGAGTGTAGGTAAGGTAACATTTATGAAGGGTTTCAGGAAACCGGCAGGCTGGACTTGATTCCTGGAGATGGGAAGTACAGTGCCGGCACTCTGAAGGAGGGTGTTAATGTTGCAGTTTTGTAGCTGTAGTGTAAGCACGCCTCTGGCAAGACAGTGATGGAGTGAATGATGAAAGTTTTTCTTTGTCGGGCCACCCTGCCTTGGTGGGAAACGGCCTATGTGTTAATAAAAAAAAATAATAGATTGAGAAATGGTACTGGTATCAGGTACAGTATTTAATTTTTTACTTGGTCAAGATTGGACTTCATATTTTTATCATCACTTGTGTTCTCTATGATCAAAGTTAGAATATCCTCTTCCCTATTTTTCCTGTTATACCCCCTGGCTTCATTTTATAAACTATTACTCCATAGACATGTCTCAAATGTCTTTCCAAAATGTTAAGTAAAAGGACACAAATGCAACTAATGTGACATTTTATTGTGGCAAAGTTTCGCTCTCCAGGAGCTGTTTCAAGCCGTTACCTCCTGGAGAGCTCCTGGAGAGCGAAACGTTGCCACAATAAAATGTCACATTAGTTGCATTTGTGTCCTTTACTTAACATATTGTCGGTAATTCTACCAATATTATTACATTCTTTCCAAAATCTTTGAGGATATCACAAGCATTTTGTTTTTCTTCCAATTCCTCCATAATTTTGTCACAGTGATATAAAAGTGGGACAGGCAAGATCTTCCTGCTCCACCCTATGTCAACGTTGGTTGTCTAATTCATGTTTCACCATAAAATCAGTAATTTGGTGTCTAAGAATTCTTTCAGATTCTGACATGTGATGTTACTGTTGCTAGTCTGTAGTTTCTGCTACTGCTCTGCAACCTTCTTTATTAAGGCTATATCTACCCCTTTTTTTAAAGGCCATGGGGATTTTACACGAGTTTAAGCCTCTCACAAGAATACTCAGTTCTCTTGATAATGGTACTTAGCATTTATTTATAAATAATGCATTACAGGAATCAGGTCCATGCACACATGCAGTATGCATATTTGCATGTGTGATTGCATGCGTATATATGCACATGTGTATGTGTACATTCACACATGCAGGCAAGCATGTGTGCATGAACGAGTAGGTAAACCATCTCATGTGGGTCACTTATTCAGTGTTGGGACAACTGCTAATGACCTGAATGGAAATAACAGCCAAATGGAATGGAAATAACAGCCAAAGTGTTAGGGCCATCTGCTAGTTAGCCAAACACGACCTCCTTCCCCTACCTCTTCTGGCTGTGAGGTCAGCTGCCTCTCACTTCATGGCTGGGTCATGCACCTTGATCATTTAGAAACTTCAAAACATAGAAGAAATAAAGGGATGAGAGACTTCCTGTTAGAGAGGAAAATACTGACAGTTATAAGAGGAAAAATGTCCTGAGGGGAGATGATGAAAAAATCTTTGGTAAAATAAATAATAAAAATATCAATCTCTACAAGATGACTTGAATAAATTGAGCAAATGCATTTAAAGATGGATGATGGTATCTGATGTAGTAGATAAATGCCATGTAAGAATAAAAAGCACAATAGTGACTGGAACGATACACAAATAAGCGCACATAGGAGAAACAAACTTATGATGACATTTTGATCCGACTTGGACCATTAATTAGTCACATTACCTGGAGTTTACCTGGAGAGAGTTCCAGGGTCAACGCCCCACGGCCCAGTCTGTGAGTCCGCTGTAGCACTCATACAATATATCAAAGGACAAGGGTGATGTACAGTGGACCCTGGTGTTCGTGATTTTTCGTTCCAGAATGCTGTTCAAGTGCCAGTACCAAACGAATTTATTCCCATAAGGAATAATGTAAATTAGACTAGTCCTTTTAGACCCCAAAAATAAACTTACAAAAGCACTTACAAAAATACACTTACATAATTGTTCGAGTTTGGAGCATCACGAACACCGGGGGTCCACTGTACAGTGGAACCCCGACTTACGATGTTATCATCTTACGTTATTTTCGATAACCGATATTTATAACGTAAGAAATTTGATTGTGACTTACGATGTTTGCTTCGTCTTACGACTTTCGTACTGGACCTGTCCGCTTGGTGCCCAGCTGAGCGCGCACTCCAGGGAGCGTCAGTGCTATTGTTTACAAGCGAGAGCGACCACCCACCCACACCCACGCATTCATACCAGTATATTGTCATTATTCCACTGTTTTTAGTGCTTGCAACTGCTAAATAAGCTACCATGGGTCCAAGGAAAGCTCTAGTGGTAAGCCTGTGGCAAAGAGGAACAGAAATATATGTACGATAGAAGTGAAGAAGGAGATAATAGAAAAATATGAAAGTGGAGTGCGTATCAGTGAGCTGGCCAGGCTGTATGGTAAACCCTATTCTACCATCGCTACCATTGTGGATAAGAAATATTCAAGTAAAATCAAGGAAGCTGTTGTTGCAAAAGGTGCATCTGTGATCACAAAACACAGACCACAAGTGCTGGAAAATGTGGAAAGGTTGTTGTTGGTGTGGATCAACGAGAAACAGTTAGCAGGAGATACTGTTTCGGAGGGAATAATATGTGAAAAGCAAGGCAGTTGCATGATGATCTCCTTAAGAAAATGCCTGCACGAGTGCTGAAGTGAGCGAATTTAAAGCCAGCAGAGGCTGGTTTTACAAATTTAAGAATCAAGTGGCATACATAGTGTTGTGAGGCATGGTGACGCAGCCAGTTCTGACAAAAGTGCGGCTGAAAAATATGTTCCTGAATTCCAGGAGTACCTAGAGGCTGAACAATTCCTCCCCCAACAAGTGTTTAATTGTGATGAAACAGGCCTGTTTTGGAAGAAAATGCCCAACAGGACCTACATTACTCAGGAGGAAAAGGCACAGCCAGGACATAAGCCTATGAAAGACAGGCTAACTTTGATGCTTTGTGCCAATGCCAGTGGTGATTGCAAAGTGAAGCCTTTACTGGTGTATCTTTTGAAAATCCCGAGTGTTTGGCAGATGCGGTGTCAGCAAGTCTAACTTGTGTGTGATGTGGAAGTCTAACAAAAGGCTTGGGTCACAAAGGACATTTTCTTAGATTGGTTCAATGAAGTGTTTGGCCCCAGTGTGAAGAAATATCTATTGGACAATAATTTGCCACTTAAGTGCCTCCTGATAATGGACAATGCTCCTTGTCATCCTCCAAACTTGGTAGAGAAAATTGTGGAGGAGTTTAAATTCATCAAAGTGAAGTTCTTGCCCCTAATACCACTCCTCTCCTCCAGCCCATGGACCAGCAGGTCATTTCCAACTTTAAAAACTCTATACCAAAGCAATGTTTCAAAAGTGCTTTGATGTGACCACAGACATGAACATAACCCTAAGAGAATTTTGGAAAAACATTTCCATATGCTGCATTGTGTACACCTTATAGGTAAGGCTTGGGAGGAGTGACTACCAGGACTTTGAACTCTGCCTGGGGAAAATTGTGGCCAGACTGTGTCCTAGAGAGGGATTTTGAAGGTTTTGGGGCTGAGCCTCAGAACCCTGAGCATGAGCCTGAGCCTGAGCCTGTTTTGGAAGAAATTGTGGAATTTGGCAAGTCTTTGGGGTTAGAGGTGAGTGGTGAGGATGTGGAACAGTTGGTGGAGGAGCACAAGGAAGAGCTAACCACTGAAGATCTGCAAGAGCTTCAACAGCAACTGGAACAAGAGAGCAGAGGTCAGGACAATGGTTCAGAGGAGGAGGAGGAGGTGGAACAAAAATGGAAGAATGTGCCTTCTTCAAGGATTAGGAGATCTGTGCCAAATGGAGTGATGTGCAAGCATTTATGGATGAATATCACCCTAACCATGCTGTTGCAGGCCGTGCTGGCAACCTGTACAATGACACAGTGGTGTGTCATTTCAGGGATGTGTTAAAGAATCGCCAGACACAGAGCTCCCTGGACAAATTTGTTGTTAGAAAGAGGTCTAGTGACTCTCAAGCTGGTCCTAGTGGCATTCAAAGAAAAGGGAAGTAACCCCAGAAAAGGACTTGGTACCTGCAGTGTTAATGGAAGGGATTCCCTTCCAAACACTAGCATACTACTCCACCTTCTCCCCTCCTCCGTCCTCCACACATCAACAACTCTTCAATAAATGTAAGTGACATGTTATTGTACAATATTTGCATGTGTATTTATGTATTCTTTATTAAATTATTTATTATTTAATGTCCAAAAGTTCTAAAAAATATTTTATTTAACTACTTTTGGAAGTCTTGGACGGATTAAATTTATTTCCATTATTTCTTATGGGGAAAATTGATTCGTTTAACGATTGTTTCGCCTTAAAATATGCCCTCTCTGACGGATTAATATCGTAAGTCGGGGTACCACTGTACTTGCTTAGGATGACTCCATTAAGAATAACTCATAGCAATTGGAGGATCTTGGTGAGCTGTGCTGGCTGTGGTGGAGGGACACTCCTACATATACCTGGAGTATACCTTGAGGGTGTTTCGGGGGTCAACGCCCCCGTGGCACTGGCAGGAGCCAAGGTGCTGGAACTGGAATCACCACACAAGAGGGATGCCTCCTCCTTTTACAAGGAGTTCAGTATCTGAAAAATCTTTTACAATAACCGATTGTTATACAATATCTTTCTGGAATAAATACAATAACAACATACGAGTGTGAACTCTTTCGTCCACAAGTGACAGTTGTGTTCAAGTAGCATTATTAAAAATAAAAGGCTTTTGCTACTCACCTTTTGTTTTCTCAGTAGAACCTTGCTTAGATGACTATAAAACCTCCATCATCTTTGGGTTCTGAAAATATTGGTTTCTATCAGAATAAGTGTAAAAACTTAAACCAAAAGGTTATAAAAATTAATCTGTTGCTGGAATATATATATTGCTGAACTAAGCCTCAATCAGACCCCAATACACCTTGATTAATATTCGTGTTACACGCTACAATCATTTACAAATCTTAATGTGTAGTTCACCAAAATGTCGCACATCAAAGAGGACCCTTATGGTGAGGTTTTCGTCCATCCTAGACCCCTGTTATGTTACAAGTAGTCCAGGATGGACCAGTGTCATGTCACAAGTGGTCCAGGATAGACATTGTCATGTCACAAATGGTCCAGGATAGACATTGTCATGTCACAAGTGGACCAGGATAGACAACTGTCATGTCACAAGTGAACCAGGATGGACCACTGTCATGTCACAAGTGAACCAGGATGGACCACTGTCATGTCACAAGTGAACCAGGATGGACTACTGTCATGTCACAAGTGAACCAGGATGGACCACTGTCATGTCACAAGTGGACCAGGATGGACCACTGTCATGTCACAAGTGGACCTGGATGGACAACTGTAATGTCACAAGTGGACCAGGATGGACCACTGTCATGTCACATGTGGACCAGGATGGACCACTGTCATGTCACACGTGGACCAGGATGGACCACTGTCATGTCAAGTGGACCAGGATGGACTGTTATGTCAAGTGGACCAGGATGGACCACTGTCATGTCACAAGTGGACCAGGATGGACCACAGCGTTACTATAGTGTTCTACAAAGTGCGGGTTGTCGGTGTACTCCAGCCACAGCACTCTGACTGTTTACATACGTTGAGAATATTCTATATTGTGTATATCATAATTATATCATTATTGTGTATAATATCAACATTATATTGTTGTTGTAGGTTTGCCAGTACCACCAGCCCGGGTCTTCTCCAAATGGTGACCCGGCAAACATTATATCATTATTATACACAGTACAGGAGGTCTCCAATGTGTTCGTAAGTTGAAGACTTCCTATTCTTAATACGCACTGTCGTGATCACTTACCCTGGGGCCAGGAGCTGTGACTAGACCCCTGCAACCACATATAGCACTTGTGCTTTAAGAGGTATAGTCAAACTTGTTATTACACTTGAGGGGGGTGGGAAAGGCTTCACTAGGGATTATATACAAATCAAACGCACATTTTTACCTAAATGAAAGATAAATTCTTGTAAAAAAAGTCCCTAAAAATAAAAAAAAAAGGCCTTTTGAAAAATATATTCAGGAATGTTAGAAAAGGCCAAAGAAAATCTCCTAAACATGTTTTAAAAGGCCTTTTCAAGTACTCTAAAAAAAAAATTCTAACAAAGACCTTAAAAAGCCCTCACTTTTCAAGGCAGTAAAGGCAGAAGTCCTTAAATACACCCGTACTCTACAAGGCATTAAACACACCCATACTCTAAAAGGCATTAAAAACACCTGTACTCTAAAAGGACTAAATGCATTTATTTTTAAAGCCTTAGAAACACCTTTCAAAGGAAGTAAAATTTTTTTTTTTAAATCTTCCAACACACCCATATTTTAAAAGGCCTTAAACTCACCCTTACTTTAAAAGGCCTTAAACTCACCCTTACTTTCAAAAGGCCTTAAACTCACCCTTTAATTTAAAAGGCCTCAATCTCACTCCTTACTTTAAAATCCCTTCAACTCACCCTTACTTTAAAAGGCCTTAAACTCACTTTTACCTCAAAGGCCTTAAAATCACCCATACTTTAAAAGGCCTTTATCTCACCCTTACTTCAAAAGGCCTTAAAATCACCCTTGCTTCAAAAGGCCTTAAAATCACCCTTACTTCGAAAGGCCTTAAAATCACCCTTACTTCGAAAGGCCTTAAAAATCACCTTTACTTTAATTAAAAAGCCTTAAACTCACCCTTACTTAAAAAGGTTTAAAGTTTTCAAAAACACTTACGAAAAAGCAACTAATTAAGGTAATTTACTAATACTACAGTTAAGGATAAAACAAGATACAAAACTCATCATTGATGCAACATACAGATTTGCGATGTGTTGCGACTATCTGATGTTGTTCTTGCATGTGGTATAAATTGCAAGGTATAGAGCCATGAATTTTTAATAGGCTTACTATTACTTGTGTGTGTGTTATATACATGGGTGTGCATGCTAGTGTATGTGTTTATATACATGGGTGTGCATGTTAGTGTATGCCTATTGTATAATGTATACACATGTATATATACATATGTGTATAGTATATGTAAAGAATAGAAGATGACATTACTATGACTGGAACATTTCATTAAAATCCCTCGGTAAAGGAACCTAATGATGACGTTTTGGTCCTGGATCACCAAACAGTTGTGGCTTGACAACGGTCATTTGTGGATCAAAACACTGCCATGGGGTTCCTACCCTAAGTGCGGGATTTTAGGAAGTGCACATGTGAATGTTTGTGTGTGTGTGGGTTTTAAGGTTTGTGTGTGCAAGTTTTAAGGAAGTGTGCACGTGAATGTTTGTGTGTGTGTGTGTGTTTTTAAGGTTGTGTGTGCAAGTTTTTAGGAAGTGCACATGTGTATGTTTCTGTTTCCATATGTGTATCAAACCAAATCTCTTAAATACAGATAGATTTTTATAGTTTACAAAACACCTATAAGAAGACTCGTAATATATTCTTGTTTACATCATAAACTCGTACAAACAATCACCGTGTCGGAAATAAATCCTTTCTCTATCAGTGCTTCTTACAGAGGGAATATTATACTACACACTGCTTGCTATAAGGAAAGCATTTTGAAATTTCTTTTTTAAAACTAGTCAGGGTATAAATATGTTATTAGTGATATTAACTTATCCCTCAGAATACTGTATTTTCTTGGTATTATTCCCAATTCACATATAATTTTGAGATAAGATAGGCTTAACTGATCATTATTATCATTATTATTATTATTATTATTATTATTAGTTTTGATATTTGCAACTATATATTAATGTCTTAAATATTTTGGATTAAAATTCAACCGAAATATACTCATACCTTTCTTAACATAACCACTTTAACCTAAAATTAGAGAAAATTATACAAATTTAATATGAAGGTCTTTCACTACAACATTATCATGTAGTATTCTCGCAATTGAAGAAATTATATTTCTTCATTATTGATATTATATTTTTTTCTAAATTTCTATTATCCCTAATTACAGATAAATTTGAGGTAAAAATAATACCTCTGTATTGTTCAATTATTATTTACATTCATGGTTATTTCAATATACGTATCTAAAACTTCAATTTAATGGACTAATAGGATGAGTAACAGGTGCCCAGCAATGGTTAATCGAGATGACATTGTTTTGCCACAATCGGAACTATTGAAACGGTTCTCTAAGCAACACAGTTTGTCTGCTGTTTCCAAATCAACTGACCTTGTGATTTGTCCAATATTTCCAAAGGATGTTAAATCGAGGTCTGTTAAATTGAGGGTTGATTGTATTCTCAACTGTATTGTCTCTGCTATCCTCTGGTAGTGTGAAAGATTACAGGTCTTTTGTTTTATACTATTAAGGATATTAGTTAACCTTAATAGGAGAAAATATGACAAAATGACAGTTTTCTTTAAGGTAATCTATATAAAAAAAAATTCCCAAAAACAGATGGCTGTTGAGGGTTTTTAAGAAAAAAAATCTTTGATATTATTTTCCCTTCAGTGCTAAATACCCATAAATCCCTTTTAGAAAAATATTTATATGTATTAACCCAAGGGGGAAACTTCTTAATATTTATAATTTTTCCTGTTAAAAAAAAAAAAGTTAAAATCCATTTATATATTTACATAGGAAAATCCCTCTTTTTAGATTCTAATTTTTTTTCCCTAGATGGTTAAGTAAAGAACAAGACCTGTACTACTCTTTCTTAGTACCAAAGAAGGAAGCACAAACTATATTTTGGAATAAATTTTGTGACAAATCATAGGTGTAAATATTAAAATGAATATAAATTTGAGGGTATGCAAATAACCTTGACAATAAATAAACATGAAAATAAAAGATAGAAAATCATTTATTGAAGATAGGAAGCTAGTATCACGGCGCAATATCACATGGACTCTTCAAATTCAAATTTTTATTTCTTTTTATGCAGCGCAAAGATAATGTAATTTACATGTAATATAACATTGTTAGGCACCAAAGACAGCCACTAGTATGTGGTGCATTCAGGGTATACTAATCCTAATGATCAAGCACCAGTCTGCCTGAAAAGTACTGCATGCTAGCGGCTTTTTGTACCTAACGATATTTAATTGCTGTACATCTAAACTACATCACTGTATACTGCAAAACAAAAATACTTATTATTATTATTATTATTATTATTATTATTATTATTATTATTATTAGTATTAGTATTATTATTACGTATTATGATTATTATTATTATTATAAGCAGGAATGAGCAAAATAAGAGTTACCCATCACCACACTTGATCTGACCACTGTTGATCTATGTACTTGTGAACAGGTGTTACTTGACCTCAATTAATTTGAGTCTGAAGAGTTTGACTTCCATTATTCTCAGCAACACTTAAAACTTTACTGTTAAGTATTTTAGTGACTAGGGTGGAAATGGTAGTGTTGGAATTAAATTGTCCTCAATCTTAACTTTTTGCAAATTTAAAAACTGAATTTCTTTAAAAATGTATACTTTGATTAAATATATATTATAGTGAAAAACCTTCAAATTCATTATACTCTAAGATTTTCTAAAGTTATATGCCAGAATGGATAACTAGAAAAGGTATGGACTGGAAAGGTTAGAGTGGAAAAAGGCATATTTAGGATATATTTTATACTACAACAATATGAACCATTACAAGAATCAATATAAAAACTAATAATGAATGTTTTTTAAGCCGATTTTATATCAAAAGTTTACGCAAAAAGGGAATATACTGTAGAAAAAAACACTAGGATGCACGCATTAACATCATTAATATCATTATGACTAATTTCTAATTGGTAATTTCAAAACCCTCTCAAAGAAAAAGTTTCTTAATATGCCCTCTGTAAAAAGTGGCATGCTCAAACACCCTCTCAGAAAGAATTTACCTTATTAAGATCTAAAATATTTGCATGAGATAATAATATAAACAAGAAAATAATTTACAAGTCTTCTATATGTAATGTAGAATTTAAAAAAAAATAAAGTCAGTCTACATTTAATTGAGATAATTTGGTCTGATATACACATTCACATACATTGAGGTACAGTGGTACCTCGAGTATCGTACAGCTCCCAACTCGAATAATTATGTAAGTGTATCTTTGGGGGTCTGAAAGGGACTAATCTAATTTACATTATTCCTTATGGGAACAAATTCGTTTGGTAATGGCAGTCGAACAGCCTTCTGGAACAAATTATGGCCGAAACTCGGGGTACCACTGTATTCTACAAGCAAGACCTCAACTCCCACAAGGTGAAGTATGTAGATACACAGTGAGTGGTGCTACATCTGACCTGACCTAACATACTCCAGTACCCTCCAGTTTGCTGACCAACCACACACTCTCAGTACCATGGAAAGTTTTGGCCAGAATATCCAAGTGTTGGGTAAATGGACACAGATGCAACTAACATGACATTTTATTGTTGCAACGTTCGTGTCCATTTACCTAACATTTTATTGGTAATTCTACCATATATTACCAAAATATCTGAGCTTTCCTGCCAGCATACCTGTGCATATTCAATGCCAGACACTCAAAAATTTATCACTATATTTTATATTTTTATCATGTGCAAAAAAAAAGCAAAATAGTCTCAACACATAACAGATATGTTTTTGGCAAATCTGAGTACAGAACCTTTTATATAGTGTGACCGTTTGTGTAAATGCGACTGAAAAGGTGAATTCAAAATTAAATCGCATGTACAATGAAGGCCCTTACATATGCTGTCCAATTTTGGATGTGAATTTTTAATTGCATCTACAAAAAATTGAACTACATAGAGAAGCTCCATAAGAGTTATTTGTATTGTATTATGGTATTTTCTGTGAACCTCTACTTGTAAATTTTTTGAGCTAACGAGTTGTTTTTACATATAGTATGTTTGAGACTTTTACTGCTTTAAAAAGTATGGGAGAGATTACTGCCTTTAAAAGAAAGGGGTGAATTTAATCCTCTAAAAGTAAGAGTGAGTTGAATGCATTTAAAAGTAAGAGTGAGGTTAATGCTTTTAACAAAAAAGCTGAATTAAATACCTTTAAAAGTAAGGGGAATTTAATGCCTTTAAAAGTAAGGATGCATTTAATGCCTTAAGAAAAGGAGTGTTTTATTATCATTTAAAGGTAAGGGTGATTTATTGCCTTTAATAGATCATGTTTAAGGTTTTTTAAAGTAAGGGGATGCTTAAAGTGCTTTGAGAGACTTAAGTAGCTGTTTACTTATTTTCCATTAATTGTTTTTACAAATATTTATTGAAAGCAAAAATTCATGTTCACAGTCTACTTACGTCCCTAGTGAAGACTTTCTACCCAAATGTAATATCAGATCTAACCACCTCTTTAACACAAGTTCACACAGGGTGACTTATGACACAGTGCATAGTAAGATTTGTAAATATTTTTAATATGTAATAAGAATATTAATCAAGGTATATTGGAGTCTGACTGAGACTTAGTTTAACCAAATATATATTCCAACAACAATAGATCAATTTCTATAACCTTTTGGCATCAGTCTTTACAACTTATTCTAAAGTAAACCAAGATTTGTAGAACCCAAATATGTTGGAGGTATTATAGTCATCTAAGCAGGATCCTATTGACAAAATAAGAGGTGAGTATTAAAACCTTTTATTTCAGCTTTTATTTAAAACACCACTATCTTATTCAACACTTTAGGTTGGAAAAATTTACGACCATAGGTTGTTAAAGCATATTTTATTCCAGCACAATACTGTACAACCACAGGTTAACAAATGAGCTTTCAGGTGCCAGGCATGCCGTAAGAGGCGGAAGTGCCCTGGAATGTGACGGCATTACTATTGCAAGCATCTTGTCTCATGCCAGCACTTCCTCCATTACTTACACTGGTCCCTCCACTGTAGGCAGCACATCTCACAAGGATCCACCACCCACTATGCATGATCCACTAATGGAATCATTCCAAGCACGTGTACATCTCTCTCCTCTCGTGCTGCATGACCCATAGGGGCTTGGTGCTTCTTTTGAATACAATAATAATAATAATAATAATAATAATCCCTCTTCTGATACACTGTATCAATATTATTAAATACTGATAGGAATTCAGAAGCGAGAAGTATATAAATATGTAATACATACATTAACCCAGAAACTCATAACTCAGATCCTATTCTACATTTAATGGAGTCTCAGATATTATCTGTGAGAAAATCAACTGACATGGGTTTTAATTATAAAATAACTCACCTGTTGAGCAATCGAAGCACCACATTTCCTCCATTTCAAGATAGTGGTACCCCATATTTCGTACAGCTCCCAACTCGAACAATTATGTAAGTGTATTTTTGTAAGTGCTTTTGTAAGTGTATTTTTGGGGGTCTGAAACGGACTGATCTAATTTACATTCAGCCTTATGGGAACAAATTTGTTCGGTAACGGCACTCGAACAGCCTTCTGGAACGAATTATTGACGTAATCCAGGGCACCACTGTATGTATATACATTTTTAGCTTTAGAATTAAGGAAAGCAAACCTAGACACGTGTATTATGATCACTGGTGGTCTGGCTGGGACACTCTAGTCGAATATTTTTGAGTAAGAAAGCTCTCCTATATAATCCTCTTATGTAGAATCTGGAATTCATTACCAGTAAATATTAAGATAATCTTGTCTGAAAATCCATTTAAGACTCAACTCAAAAACCACCTACTCACCCAAAACTAAATGATCATACTATAAACTACTTTGAAAAATGCTCATTGTTACTTTCCTATACGATAATCTCAATTTTTAATAATATGTTACTATTATGTTACCCCCTACTCATATTATAAGTTAATGTCAAAAATGCTCAATGTTATTTTCCTTAAGATAATCTCAATTCCATATTATCATTCAAGAATCTTAACACCTGTAACAATCTAATATCATTATATAATAATTTAAATAGTAAAATTTCATCATATTGTAATTTTGAAAATAATTTTTAACTAGAATAAACTCAATAAATTTCTATAATATTAAGTACATAGTTTTTAAGGACTAGAATAAGCTGCCTCTAATGCCATGGCATGTCAGTGGCTCTCCTTGCACTCAATTTACATTGTAACTTCCGATACCCATGTAATCTGCAATGAAATAAAATTTGTTTGTTTGTTTGTTTGTTTGTTTTAATAGCATATACAGTGGACCCCCAAGTTTCGGCCATAATTCATTCCAGAAGGCTGTTCAAGTACCATTACCGAACGAATTTGTTCCCATAAGGAATAATGTAAAGTAGGTTAGCCCGTTTCAGACCCCCAAAAATACACTTACAAAAGCACTTACAATATTACACTTACATAACTGTTCGAGTTTTGAGGTGGTCGAAACTCAGGGGTCCACTGTATTATAAAGAATTTTTTGCACATTACTCAATTTTGAATACACTCTTAATTGCAATTACAAAACACATTATATAGGAGTTTTATAAGACACCTTATGTAATATCCTCAGTACAATTAACTAGTTACAGTGGAACCTCAGTTTTCGTTTTTAATTCGTTCCAGAGAGTCTGACGAAAACCAAATTTGACGAAAACCAGCGCAAACAAAAACCAAGGTTCCACTGTACTGGTTAATGGTACAAGACGGATCAAAACATCGTCCTAAATTTTATTTTTTTATGTGAGGGTTATTTGTGCATTGTTCCAGTCACTTTTAATTCTTTAAAGTTATCATATATTGTACAAATATTCTTTTGAGGAAGCTGGTAAAATCTTTCACTTTTGTGAGAAGATATTCAGTATTAAGTCCATTCTACTACCCTCCTTAATTCTCAATAATCTAAAATCAGTTGCTGGTCTAATGACATTTATTTGGTGAAATTTGATATTATTATTATTATATTGTTATTGTTATTATTATTATTATTATTATTATTATTATTATTATTATTATTATTATTATTATTATAATTATTATTATTATTATTATTATTATATTTGGGTCATATAGCATCTAGGAAGTGAGATGCAATTTGATTTGATCCAAAAAATGGGAAGATAATTCCAATTCCCTACATCAGGAGCCCATCATTTGCATCAAAAGAAGAAAACATGATTTCACTAAACCCTACTGGAAATCTATATAGTTTATATGATGTGTTGATACAGCTTGAGGCAGATGTAAATACAGTACATAGCTGTAAGCTTTGTAATGTATCACTCATGTAATAGACAGTTTTATGACAGTGGTCTGGCAATTACACAAAATAATATTCATTCCAACCAACAAGTTTATTTCTAATATGCCAGCGTCTCCCACCAAAGCAGGGTGACCAAAAAAAAAAAAACTTTCTCATTATTACATTTAGTAATTTATACAGAAGGGATTACAGGTTGGCCATCACTAATCCGGCATCATTGGGACCTGTAGTGTGCTGGATTAGTGAGTTTGCCAGATTACAGAGTGGTTAGGTTAGAATACACTTAATTAACTTATCAATGCTACACTGGCTGAGGCTACACTGGGTGAGGCTACACAGGCTGAGGCTACACTGGGTGAGGCTACCCAGGCTGAGGCTACAGAGGCTGAGGCTACACTACTTTCTGCTACATCTTCCTCATGTTCATCACTTTTTTCTCTTCCACTTGCTTGCTGCTGTGGATTTACAACCATCTGCACAATTTCTGAGTCAGTATAATGATGAAATTTGAGTCAGTATAATGATATGAGTCAGCATAATGATAAAATCTGAAATTATGCTAGCCAAAATTAGTGCCGGATTACTGATGGAACCGGATAACTGATTGCCAGATCAGTGATGGCCGACCTGTACTAGTCCCTTGCTGCCCACAAAGTGAATATAACCTCAGATATATATTCATCATTCCAAACTATCCAGTATGGTCACATTCAAGTGGCAGTAATTAATTCAAACTGTCATTTTTTATTATAAATAATCTTCATTGTCAATCATTTTTCCTTATTCATTATATCTCATCTGCTGAAGAGGATCCCAGAAGAGGGTCGAAATTTAAAGATCAATTAATCTTTTGAGTTACTGTTTTATGTGGGTTATTATTGAGCATTTCTCATAATATTCAGAGAAAGAAGACAATGTCTTTGACCCATACAAAAAATATATAACTAGTATATAATGTGTGATAATTTGTTGTATAAAATGTTTTATTTGATCTATGCAATACAGTATTTTTGAAAATTTGGTGCTAGTCAGTGCATCTGATAACTAATACTTTTTCACACCGTGTAATGGGTTGGTATTTTTTTATATACCACATTAAGCTGTCACCAAGGTAGAGCGACCCAAAAAAGAAAACACATTAACTGTAACTCACTCAATAGCTGTCTTAACCAGATTGGAATTTACACTTGATGGCAACTGTATTTAGATTTGGGAACCTTATGGAAAATAATTTTATATACAGTGGACCCCCGAGTTTCGACCACCTCAAAACTCAAACAATTACGTATGTAAGTGTAATATTGTACTGTAAGTGCTTTTGTAAGTATATTTTTGGGTGTCTGAAACGGACTAACCTACTTTACATTATTCCTTATGGGAACAAATTCGTTCGGTAATGGCACTTGAACAGCCTTCTGGAATGAATTATGGCGGAAACTCGGGGGTCCACTGTATATATATATATACTATATATATACGTATACAGTGGACCCTCGGTTTTCGTTCACCTCCAAACTCGAACAATTATGTAAGTGTATTTTTGTAAGAGCTTTTGTAAGTGTATTTTTTGGGGGTCTGAAATGACTAATCTAATTTACATTTGTCCTCATGGGAACAAATTCGTTCGGTAACGGCACTTGAACAGCATTCTGGAATTAATTTTCAACGAAAACCGAGGGTCCACTGTATATACAGTGGTACCTCGAGTTACGATGGTCTCCAAAATCGCCCTTTTATGTAAGTTTATTTTTTTAAAAGCTTTTGTAAGTATATTTTTGGGGGTGTAAAAGGACTAGTCTATTTTACATTATTCCTTATGGGGATAAATTCGTTTGGTAATGGCACTTGAACAGCATTCTCGAACGAAAAAATATCGTAACTCGAGGTACCACTGTATATAGTACAGTGGACCCCCGAGTAACGAAAAAACTTCATTCCAGAAGCCTGCTCAAGTGCCATTACCGAACGAATTTACTCCCTTAAGGAATAATGTCACGTAGGTTAGTCTATTTCAGACCCCCAAAAATACACTTCCACAAGCACTTACAATATTATACTTACATAATTGCACTATTTCCGGGGTGTTCGTTACTCAGGGGTCCACTGTATATACAGTGGTCCCCCGGAAATCGGCCATAATTCGTTCCAGAATGTTGTTTGAGTGGCATTACCAAACGAATTTATTCCCATAAGGACAAATGTAAATTAGATTAGTTGTTTCAGACCCCCAAAAATACACTTACAAAAGCACTTACAAAAATATACTTACATAATTGTTCGAGTTGAGAGGTGGCCGATTTCTGAGGGTCCACTATATATACAGTGGTACCTCTACTTACGAGCAGCTCCCAACTCGAACAATTATGTAAGTGTATTTTTGTAGGTGCTTTTGTAAGTGTATTTTTGGGGGTCTGAAATGGATTAATCTAATTTTCATTATTTCTTATGGGAAAAAATTCCTTCAGTATCGGCACTTGAATAGCCGACTGGAATGAATTAAGCTCGTAACTCGAGGTACCACTGTATATATATATATATATACATAATAGTGTAAATAAATGAATGAAACTATTTTTATAAGTAAAAAAATCAGTCTTAATTAATGTATGAAATACTGTAATTTATACTCACCAATTTGCATTTATGGAGGCTGAATCTCAGCTCCTGACCCTGCCTCCTTAACTACTCTAACAGGTACTTCCAGTTTCTAAAATATTGACATTATCATACTTACTCTTGAAACAGTGTAGTGAAGTAACTCTGTCATTTCCTTATGTTACTGCCAGATATTGGCATTACTCCATATATAGTACTCACCCTCACAAGATGTCCACGATTGGTCTCTTGAGGCTCAACCTGTAGGCTCGACCTGTAGGCTCAACCTGTAGGCTCGACCTGTAGGCTCAACCTGTAGGCTCAACCTAAAGTTTTAGATGGTGTATGTACATCGTAATAAGACTGTAGGCAGCAACCAACCAGGGAGGTAATGTACTGTCTTGTCATGCAGGTGAGAAACAAATGCCTGGTTGGCAACGCTATCACCTCACACACTGAGTGTCCATGGTTCAATCCCCAGCTGGGTGGAAACATTGGGCGTTTCCTTACATTTGATGTCCCCGTTCACCTAACAAGTAGGTAAGTACCTGGGTGTTGGAGTGGGTTGTATCCTGGGGGACAAGACCGAAGGACCTCCATAGAAATAAGACAGACAGACCTTGATGACGCACTGACTTTCTTAGGTTATCCTGGGTGGCTAACCCTCTGGGGTTAAAAATCCGAACAAAATCTTACCTTATCTCACTCTAACCATGGTATGGGGTGGGAATTGAACTCGCAGCTAGTGAGTCACAAAACTCGAGACCGGCGAGTTAGCCACTGGAGTCAGCCGGTCTAGAGTTTTACAACTCACTAGCTGCAAGTTCAATTCCCACCCATACTGGGGTTGGTCTGCAATCGTGTCTATGATTTCGTGAGTTATTTCACTCTACTCAGGGATGATTGCTATTACAGTGGACCCTCGGTTTTCGTACAGCTCCCAACTCGAACAATTATGTAAGTGTATTTTTGTAAGTGCTTTTGTAAGTGTATTTTTGGGGGTCTGAAACGACTAATTTAATTTACATTCGTCCTTATGGGAACAAATTCATTCGGTAACGACACTCGAACAGCCTTCTGGAAAGAATTATCGATGAAAACAAAGGGTCCACTGTATTATCTCTTTCAGTCTAATCAACATGCAAGATGAGGTAAATCTTAAAACCTTCTACTGACATTCAGTGCCATATAAACTTATCTTTACTTTTCTGTATGTTTTTTAAACCTACTTATTTTTGTAATACAGTACTTGCCTTATAAGACATGGTTTGAGATCCAGCCACAAGGGGGATGATCCACAGAATTATTAACAGATTAAACAGACTACACTAATTTAGTCATTATTCCCTGAAAATTATCATAAATTATCAGAAACAAATGTGAAATAAATTAACAAAAACAATTAAGTACCTGTAATGCATTGAACAGAAGCTGATGTTCAAATTTCTTGATTCCAAGAATCTGCTGGAACATATCGAAGAGTTGCTCTTTGGGCATAATAAGTTCACTGTTGAGGCTCTGCTGCATCCTACCCGGCCGTTTGCTGTCTTCTTCACCTATAAGTACACGAGATATTACACAACTATAATATAGTACCTAACGGATGAGACTTCAATTCACTATAATAATTGTTACCAATGCTTAATAATAACTGACATGAAGACAGAAACTCAGGAGATTGATTGATCTGTATATTTCGACCCCCTGCTGGGGTCCTCTTCAGCATCTGCTGAAAAGGACCTTTTGGTACCCCAGAAGGGGGTCAAAATAGTATACAGATCAATCAACCTCCTGAGTTTCTGTCTTCATGTCAGTTTTTACTGAGCACTGAGAAGTATTCATTACACTTTAGTTATTCTTTGTTACCATCAGGTATCAGAAATATTGTTGAAAAGAAGGGAGAAATTGTCAAGAGGAAATTATACATCTAATCTCTTCAAATGTCAGATCAGTCTAAAGGTATAAGATGGCCTATGGTCCAACACTCATGGCCTTAAATTCCAAGATTTGTGACCATGTAATATGAGACTTGTGACCATAAAATATGAGACTCATGACCCTAAGGCTCAAGACCGATGGCTCTAAGGTCTGCAACTTGTGGAACTAAAGTCAGAAACTTGTGGCACTAAGATCAAAGGCTTGTTTCACTAAGGTCAGAGACTTGTGGCACTTAGGCCTGAGACTTATGACACTAAAGTCCCAGACAGTGGTCCTACAGTACCTACCTTTAATGATCATGTCAAACTTGGCCATCCAGGAGGTGAGGACTGTCTCCTTGCTCAGTCCGTCTATCTCAGGCAGTGATCTGTTGAACATGACATATATTATACCATGCCAGGGCTCTTTATTGGAGGAACTGCAACTATTCTCTCTTTCCCTGGATCAAACCAATATGAGTTTACCACTTCTCCATGAAAATAATAATAAAATCCAAAATTATCCCTCACTGGGAGGGTTATTAAAATTCGAAGAATTATTTACACTGGATAAACCAATAAAGCTGCAAGTACATGTATGTACTATGTTACCTCGGTTAACGATATTTTTTCATTCCAGAATGCTGTTCAAGTGCCATTACCAAACGAATTTATCCCCATTAGGAATAATGTAAAATAGACTAGTCCTTTTAGACCCCCCAAATATACACTTACAAAAGCATTTAAAAAATTAACTTACATAAAAGGGTGAGTTTGGGGACCATCGTTAACCGAGGTACCACTGTACTACTATATAGACAGCCTCCTTGTTATACAGAGCATTTCAGGCAAATTAGGTCAATTTTGTCCCAGAATGAAGAGCAGGGGTGCCACTAGCACGTTGAGGGACAACACAATAAGTGTGAGGGGCCCAAGATTGTTCAACTGCCTCCCAGCATACATCAGGGGGATTACCAACAAGCCCCTGGCTGTCTTCAAGCAGGCACTGGACAGGCACCTCAAGTCGGTACCGGATCAGCCGGGCTGTGGTTCGTACGTTGGACTGCGTGCGGCCAGCAGTAACAGCCTGGTTGATCAGGCTCTGGTCCAACAGGAGGCCTGGTCACAGACCGGGCCGCGGGGGCGTTGACCCCTGGAATTCTCTCCAGGTAGACTCCAGGATGCAACCCACAACAGATATTAGTGCCAGGAAAAAAAGACCCCCCCTCCCATACCACCAATCCGACGACATTCATCTTTGCAAATATACATACAGTGGACCCCCGGAGTTCGTAATGCTCCAAACTCGAACAATTATGTAAGTGTATTTTTGTAAGTGCTTTTGTAAGTGTATTTTTGGGGGTCTAAAAGGACTAATCTAATTTACATTATTCCTTATGGGAACAAATTTGTTCGGTAATGGCACTTGAGCAGCATTCTGGAACGAATTAATGACGAACTCCAGGGGTCCACTGTATACAGGGTCTAAAGCCAGGGACGAACAACAAAATACCTTACATCCGTGGACTGCTTACAGAGTCAAATGCAATGTTTGCGGCTTTCACAGAGACCCACATAAAGGATCACTTGAACAATGAAATATGGATCCCGGGCTACAACCTATACAGATGTGACAGAGTGAACAGGCAAAAGGACGGGGTTGGCCAGTATATCACAGAGTTACTTATATGCTCAGAACTACTAAATGCCTCAAATGATGTAGTTGAAGTTTTAGCAGTAAAGATCGAGTATCAAAACCTGGTCATAGTGGTTGTATACAAGCCTCCGGATGCAATGTCCCAACAATTCCAGGAACAGCTTCTGAAAATTGACCACTGTCTGGAAAACCTTCCAGCTCCTGCCCCCAACATCTTGCTCCTGGGAGACTTCAACCTAAGGCACCTAAAATGGAGGAATATTGCAAATAATGTGGTAGCAGAGTTAACACCAGGAGGCAGCTCAGATGAAAACTCGCACACACACGAGCTTTTAAATCTCTGCACCAAATTCACCTTAAACCAGCAAATAATAGAGCCTACAAGATTGGAGAATATGCTAGACCTCATCTTCACTAACAATGATGATCTGATACGAAATGTCATCATATCAAAAACAATATACTAAGATCACAATACTATAATAGAGGTCCAGACATGTATGCGGGGGAGCCCCAGACCGACAAAATGTGATCAGTCGTGATGGAGCCTTCACCAAATTCAACTTCAATAACAAAAACATAAGGTGGAACCAAGTAAACCAAGTCCTAAATGATATAAACTGGGAAGATAGGTTAGGATCTGAGATGCTTAGGCTATGTCTAGAACAAATTAACTCTGTGGCACTTGAGGTTTGCTCAAGACAAATTCCCTTAAGGAAAAGGAAGAGAAGATGTAAACTAGAAAGAGAAAGGCGCTCCCTATACAGGCGAAGGCAAAGAATAACAGAGCGGCTAGAAGAGGCCAATACAGTGGTCCCTCGACTAACGAACTTAATCCGTTCCAAGAGCTAGTTCTTAAAATGAAAAGTTCGTAATTCGAAACCTTATTTCCCATAAGACATTATGTAAATACAGTGGTCCCTCGGTTTTCGTGCATCTCCAAACTCGAACATTTATGTAAGTGTATTTTCGTAAGTGCTGTTGCAAGTGTATTTTTGGCGGTCTGAAATAGACTAACCTACGTGACATTATTTCATAAGGAAGTAAATTCATTCGGTAATGGCACTTGAGCAGCATTCTGGAACGAATTTTCGGCGAAAACCGAGGGACCACTGTACAATTAATCTGTTCCACACATCCAAAAATATTCACAAAAAATTAATTTTGTAAAGATTAAATTTAGAATTAAACATTTAAAATAACATTTACTTACCTTTATTGAAGAGACTTGCTGGCATCTGGAAGATAGGGAGGAGGAGTGAGGGAGTGCTTAGTGTTTGGAAGGGGAATCCCCCTCCATAAAGACTTCAGGTAACAAGTCCTTATTTGGGGTTACTTCCCTTCTTTTTCTTTTAACCCTTTACCAGGCCAGGTGTGCCTCATATATGATTCTGCCATAGAGGGTATTTTAGAGGCGCCTAAAATAAATAAACTTGACAAATGAACACAAATAAATATGTCTTAGAATTGCTTATATTATCAGAATATAGGTTGCAAATGTTGCAATGTCTCAAATTTGATGTGTGGCCTGGTAAATGCCACTAGGACCAGCTTGAGAGTCACTGGATCCCTGCCTTGTGAAATAACTGTCCAGAGTCCTCTGTTTCTGGTGCCTGTTTAATATTTTCCTGAAGTGCAACATGGCTCTGTCACTGAAGTGGTTGCACAGATGGCTCATTTCAGCTTGCTTAGGGTGGTGTTTTTCAACAAAACTTTGCACATCGTTCCACTTGGAACAAATTTCCTTAAGCACTGAAGAAGGCACCTCCTTCTCTCTCTCTCCCTCCTCCTGTGAAGCAATAACCTCAGCTCTGGTGTGATGCTGTTCCAGTTCCAGCTCTTCAGTTGTTAGCTCTACCCTGTGCTCCTCCAAAAACTCTTCCACATCCTCACCACTCACCTCCAACCCCAGGCTGTTCCCCAATGCCACAATATCTTCCACAACATGTTCCACAACAGGCACAGGGTCAGGGTCAGCCTCAAATCCTTCAAAATCCCTCTTTTCAACACAATCCGGCCACAGTGGTCTCCAAGCAGAGTTCAAAGTCCTGGAAGTCACTCCCTCCCAAGCCTTACCTATAAGGCCTATGCAATGCACGATACTGAAGCGATCGTTTCAGAACTCTCTTAGGGTCAATGCAGTGTCTGAGGTCACATCAAAGCACTTCTGAAACACTGCTTTGGTGTACAGTTTCTTGAAGTTTGCAATGACCTGCTGGTCCATGGGCTGGATGAGAGGAGTGGTGTTAGGAGGCAAGAACTTCACTCTGATGAAATTGAAGTTGTCAGACAACAACTCTTGCAAGTTGTGAGGATGAGCAGGAGCATTGTCCAGTACCAGGAGGCACTTGAGTGGCAATTTCTTTTCCAGGAGGTATTTCTTCACACTAGGGCCAAACACTCCAGTCAACCATTCCATGAAAAAGTCCTTAGTGACCCATGCATTAGTGTTAACCTTCCAATGCACACACAAATAATTCCTGTTAACATTGTGTTTCTTGAAGGCTCTGGGATTTTCTGCATTATACACCAGTAAAGGCTTCACATTAAAATCACCACTGGCATTGGCACACATCATAAGAGTTAGCCTGTCTTTCATAGGCTTGTGTCCTGGCAGTGCCTTTTCCTCCTGAGTAATGAAGGTCCTGTTGGGCATTTTCTTCCAAAACAGGCCTGTTTCATCACAATTAACCCTTTCAGGGTCCAAGGCCATTTTTGGAAGGGGTGCGGAAGTGTCCAAGAATTTAAAAAAAAAAAAATCTTATTTTTTCTTATGAAATGGTAGACAATCTTTTTTCTGAAGGTAATAAAACAAAAAGTACGAAATTTGATTAAAAATTGACGAAGTTATGGTCTCGCAAATTTTGATGAGACAGTGATATTTACGCATCGGCGATTTTGCCGACTTTGACTCTTATTTTAGGCCAATTACATTATTTCAGTTGACCAAATTCTTAGCTATTTCACTAGTATTACTTCTATTCTATCGACTAAGCACAAGAAATCACGCAGTCATCTGTTTCAACTACAAAATAAAGTGATTGGAATTAGGTAATTTAGCCAATTTAACTCAAAGTTCAAAATATTCAAATTTCAAAATAGGGTGCAGAATAAACAATGCAGGCATTCCTGGCACTAAACTAACATTTCCTCTGTTCATTAGTTACGTTTTCAGTCTTTACAAATGAATTCCATTTTCATTTTTTATTCACATAATGAATTTTTATTGAAACCAAAAAATGGAAGATTTACTGTTATGCAATATTGTCATAATTGTACAAATAATATCACCACATTTGTGAACGTATATTAGACCCACCAGCTGGCACGTATTAGATATGTGAGGTCATTTGTTTACTGTTGAAAATCGGTAAAAATTTAACATTTCCGCTAATTTTAGCTAGTTTCAAGCCATTTCCAGTACTAGAACCAATCAAAATCATCTCTATATCTGTAATATGTCTTCCATTCTATCAAATGAGACCAAGAAATCGCGAATATAAATATAAAAAGTATACAAAAAAACACTGCGAAGTCGCTGTTTTAACCCTTTCGGGGTTATGTTCGTACAAGTACGTTTTACGCACTGTGGTTATTGACGTACTAGTACGCCTAAATTCTAGCGCCCTCAAATTAAGCAGAAACAGGCTGTTAGGCATAGATGTGATAGAATGGGTCTGTGCGGTCAGTGTGCACAGTATAAAAAAATTCCTGCACCACACAGTGCATAATGAGGAAAAAAAACTCTGACCGTGTTTTTGGTTTAAAACAGCGAGTTTGCAGTCTATTTTCGTATGGTATTTATGCTTATATTCTCGTTTTCTTAGTCTCATTTTATAGAATAGATGATATATTACAGAAATAGAGATAATTTTGACTGGTTTCACTATGACAAGTACCTTGAAACAGAGCGCAAAGTAGCGAAAATGTTCGATTTTGGCCGATGTTCAAGAGTAAACAAATCACACCATGCATCCAATACACATCAACTGGAGAGTCTAATACTCTTGCACAAGTGTGCTGATATTATTTATACCATTTTTACAATGATGCAGTTGTATACATAACAGTAAATCTTCTATTTTTTGTGAGAATAAAAATTCAAAATGGAAAGCAAAAGTAATGTAAGGGGGGCCTGGAGACGTGACTAATGAACAGAGAAGATGTTATTTTAGTGCCAAGAATGTCTGCCTTGTTTATTCTAGACCCTATTTTGAAATTGGCATCGTTTAAAATTTGTGTGAAATTATCCAAATTGCCATTTTCTGACCACTATTTTGGGTAGTTGAAATTGGTAAATAGGCGGTTTCTTGTACTCAATCGATAGACGTAATGGAGTTCTAGTGAAATAGCTATAATTTTAGTAGACTGAAACATTGAAATTTGCCGAAAATAGGGCTCAAAATGGGCGAAATCGCTGATGCGTAAATGTCATGGTTACCGCTAACTTCGCAAAAGCATAATTACGTTAGTTTTCGATCAAATTTCATAATTTTTGTGACGTTATGATCGGAAAAAGATTCTCTATCATTTCATAAGAAAAAATAATATTTTTTTTTTAAATTCGTGGACCCTGAGAACAAGTTTCAGAGAGACCCCTTGGACCCCCAAAGGGTTAATCGAAAATTATGGTTTCAGTTTTTTTTTCTCTCATTATGCACTGTTTGCTGCAGGATTTGTTTTATGTGGTGCACACTTACCACATAGATGTATTCTCTCATATCTAGGCCCAAATTTACCGCTCACAGCTTATCTGAGTGAGCTGAGCTCATGACGTAGAACTACGGTTTGGACCCTGAACTCAAAGCTGTAGAACTACAGCACGGACCCTGAAAGGGTTAAACACTTGTTGGGGGAGGAATTCTTCAGCCTCTACGAACCCCTTAAATTCACTCACAAACTTTTCAGCTGCACGTTTGTCTCAGCTGGCTGCCTCACCATGTCTCACAACACTGTGTATGCCACTACATTTCTTAAACCTCTCAAACCAGCCTCTGCTGGCTTTAAAATCACTCTCCTTACCACTGGTTCCAGGCATTGTTTTGACAAGATCTGCATGCAACTTCCTTGCCTTTTCACAAATTATCGCCATGGAAATACTATCACATGCTAATTGTTTATTGTTTATCCACACCATCAACAACTTCTCAACCTCATCCACTATTTTCGATCTATTTTTCGTTAACATATCAACCCCTTTTGCAACATTAGCTTCCTTGATCTCATTTCTCTTTGTCAGGATAGTGCTGATACTAGATTTGTTTTTGTTGTACATCCTGGCAGCTCACTCACACGTACGCCACTCTCATATTTTTCAAAAATCTCTTTCTTCAGTTTGATGGTGGTCCTCACTCTCTTTACCACAGGGGTGCCACTAGGAAGCTTCTTTGGACCCATGGTGACTTATTTCACAGTGACAATCACTGAACCACCAATAAACACAACAAAAGTATTGTGAATGTTTGAAAGAGCGCGCTGGGTAATGTTCTCTCAAGTGTAAACAACGCTAGACTGGCGTCGTGCGTGGTGAAACGCGCAAGCGCGGACAGGCGGACAGGTCTGGTACGGTTCGCTACACGAGTAAATGCTCACTACATGAGAAAAATATTTTCCGAAAAAAGCGTTCGTTACACGATTTGTTCACTATATGGAGCATTCGTTAGACGGGGAGACACTGGTCAGAGAAATAGCAAACATCGAACTAAAACTAAAGGAATCTTACAGGAATAAAGAAATGCTGGAAGAACTAAAAGCCATAAATGAAACTGAAAGAAACCCAAAGTATTTCTTTTCTTATGCCAAATCAAAGTCGAAAACAACATCCAGTATTGGGCCCCTACTTAAATGGGATGGGTCCTACACAGATGACAGCAAGGAAATGAGTGAGCTACTAAAGTCCCAGTATGACTCAGTTTTTAGCGAGCAGCTAACCAGACTGAAAGTAGAAGACCTAAATGATTTTTTTATGAGAATGCCACAGAACTTGATAGACGCAAACCTATCTGACATTATCCTGATGCCAAATGACTTCGAAGAGGCGATAAATGACATGCCCATACACTCCGCCCCAGGCCCAGACTCATGGAACTCCGTGTTCATCAAGAACTGCAAGAAGCCTCTATCACGTGCTTTTAACATCCTATGGAGAGGAAGCATGGACACTGGGGTCGTCCCGCAGTTACTAAAATCAACAGACATAGCCCCACTCCACAAAGGGGGCAGTAAAGCATTGGCAAAAAACTACAGACCAATAGCACTAACATCCCATATCATAAAAATCTTTAAAAGGGTTCTAAGAAGCAAGATCGCCACGTATCTAGATGCCCATCAATTACACAACCCAGGGTAGCATGGGTTTAGAGCAGATCGCTCTTGTCTGTCCCAACTACTGGACCACTTCGACAAGGTCCTGGATGCTCTAGAAGACAAACAGAATGCAGATGTTATACTTTGACAAGTGTGACCATGGTGTAATAGCACACAAAATGCGTGATAAAGGAATAACAGGAAAAGTTGGCAGATGGATTTATAATTTCCTAACAAATAGAACACAAAGAGTAGTAGTCAACAGAGTAAAGTCTGAGGCAGCTACAGTGAAAAGCTCTGTTCCACAAGGCACAGTACATGCTCACATCTTGTTCCTCATCCACAGATGACACCCGAATCTGCATGACAGTGTCCACCATTGAAGACACTGCAAGACTCCAAGCAGATATCAATCAAATCTTTAAATGGGCTGCAGAAAACAATATGAAGATCAATGATGAGAAATTTCAATTATACTTCGATATGGAAAACGTGAGCAAATTAAAATTTCATTGTAATATAAAACAAATTCCAACCACACAATAGAGCAAAAAACTAATGTTAAAGACCTGGGAGTGATCATGTCAGAGGATCTCACCTTCAAAGACCATAACACTAGCAATCGCATCTCCTAGAAAAATGACAGGATGGATAATATGGAGAACTTGCCCATCATTATACGTTTGTTCGCATAGGCTCGCAGACCCTTGGCTCATGGGGAAAGAGTGCATCTAAGTTCCTCAAGGAGCTGGGCAAAAGACTCAACAGGGTAACTAAGGATCCCAGGGCAGCTAGTTTTCTGTTCCAGCAACTCAGCGCTGCTGTTCAGAGGGGTAATGCAAGCTGTATTCTGGGCACGCGCCCCAGCTCGGAGGAGCTGGATGAGATTTTCGCATTATAATCAGTGACAAACATGTAACAATATGTACTAGACATGTATCTCTCACACCTCGTGTACTGTATATGCCATCTTTATATCAACAATGTATCTCTTAAATCTTTTGTACCATATTATGTAATAAAATATACCTATTGGTAAAAAAATATAATACGTATGTATAATAATAATACGTATAATAATAATATAATAATAATACTGTAATAATAATTATAATAATACTATAATAACAAGTGAGCCTCACAAACACTCTGTTTTCTCTTATAATAACACCTCAGAGGGGAAAGCATGGGAAGATGTTTTCAGAGCGAGAGCGGGAATGGCCGCCACCACTTGTCACATAATGACATAGTATTTTATTCATTCTAGAGTGTATATCAGGTTCCTATGTTATTTGTATTGTTTATTATGTCATATTAGATGAATTGTGATAGATAAATAAGCCATAGAGTTGATACTATTAGCGTTATATTGAAGTACTTCGTCCTGCCTCCTGAGAGCAGGAATTCCGCTGGAATGGATTAATGGCATTTCAATTACAGTGGACCCCCGGTGTTCGTCCTGCTCCAAACTCGCCCTTTTATGTAAGTGTATTTTTTTAAATGCTTTTGTAAGTGTATTTTTGGGGTCTAAAAGGACTAGTCTACTTTACATTATTCCTTATGGGAATAAATTCGTTTAATAATGGCACTTGAATAGCATTCTGGAACGAAAAAATAACGAAAACCGGGGGTCCACTGTAATTTAAAAGAGGAAAATTGACTCGGCATATGAGCAGATCGGATTACAAGCAAGGTCACGCAACGAATTAAACTCTTAAGCAGAGGTTCCACTGTATTTCACTGTCATTATAATGTAAATGTTATAGTAACAGTTAGCTCAGTATGTATTATTCATAACAGGTTTTTACATTTAAGTGATTAATCAGGTTTATACATTTAAGTGATTAATCAACTTTGTTAGGAATGTTTGATATTGTGCACTTAGGTTTGGGTGAGAAGGTGGTTTTTTAGCATTGTTTTGAATTGGGGTACAGGCAGGGTTTCTTTGGCAATCACAGGTAATGAATTCCAAATTTTTGGGCCTTTTATATGCATTGAGTTTTTGCATAGTGTTAGATGGACACGGGGAACATCGAGGAGTGCTCTGTGTCTAGTGTTATGGTCATGTGTCCTGTTAAAGTTGGTAAGGAGAAGTTTGAGTGGTGGGTTAATATTTGCATAGTGTTCTATGTATGTAATAGGCACAGTAAAAAGTATGGATGTCTTGTATGGTGAGTAAGTTTAGATTTTTTAATATTGGTGGAGTATGTTGTCTGGAGTGTGAATTTGTTATCATTCTAACTGCTGCCTTTTGTTGTGTTATTAACCCTTTGGGGGTCCAAGGGGTCTCTCTGAAACTCGTTCTCAGGGTCCACGAATTTAAAAAAAAAAAAAAAAATTATTTTTGATCGAAAAATAACGGAATTATGCTTTCGCAAAGTTAGCGGTATCCATGATATTTACGCATTGGCGATTTCGCACACTTTGAGCCCTATTTTCGGCAAATTCCAATGTTTCAGTCTACTAAAATTATAGCTATTTCACTAGAACTCCATTTCTTCTATCGATTGAGTACAAGAAACTGCCTATTTATCAATTACAACTACCCAAAATAGTGGTCAGAAAATGGCAATTTAGCCAATTTCACACAAATTTCAAACGATGCCAATTTCAAAATAGGGTCCATAATAAACAAGGCAGACATTCCTGGCACTAAAATAACATCTTCTCTGTTCATTAGTCACGTCTCCAGGCCCCTTTTACATTACTTTTGCTTTCCATTTTGAATTTTTATTCTCACAAAAAATAGAAGATTTACTGTTATGTATACAACTGCATCATTGTAAAAATGGTATAAATAATATCAGCGCACTTGTGCAAGAATATTAGACTCTCCAGTTGATGTGTATTGGATGCATGGTGTGATTTGTTTACTCTTGAACATCGGCCAAAATCGAACATTTTCGCTACTTTGCACTCAGTTTCAAGGTACTTGTCATCGTGAAACCAGACAAAATTATCTCTATTTCTGTAATATATCATTTATTCTATAAAACGAGACTAAGAAAACGAGAATACATACAAGCATAAATACCATACAAAAATACACTGCAAAGTCGCTGTTTTAAACCAAAAACACGGTCAGGGTTTTTTTTCCTCATTATGCACTGTGTGGTGCAGGAATTTTTTTATACTGCGAACACTGACCGCACAGACCCATTCTATCACATCTAGGCCTAACAGCCTGTTTCTGCTTGATTTGAGGGCGCTAGAATTTAGGCGTACTAGTACATCAATAACTCCAGGGCGTAAAACGTACTAGTACGACCAAAACCCCGAAAGGGTTAATGGTCTTAGATGAGTTATTGATGTTGAGCCCCATGCGCAGATTCCATAGGTGAGGTAGGGGTAAATGAGTAAGTTATATAGGGTAAGGAGAGCTGGTTGTGGAACATAGTACCGTATCTTGGATAGTATTCCCACAGTCTTTGAGACTTTCTTGGAAATTTGTTGTATATGTGTTTGAAATTTTAGGCCACTGTCAAGATGGATTCCTAAAAATTTTCCCTCTGTGAGTTTTGTGACAAGTGATCCGTTTATCATTATGTTAAGTGGTACATTTGTAGCTCTGTTCCCAAACTGAATGAAATAGGTTTTATCAATATTGAGAGTAAGTTTGTTAGTCATCATCCAGGTAGATATTTTCTGCAATTCAGTATTTACAGTGTTGGCTAGTATGTCTGGGCTTGGGTGAGAGATAACGTATGTACGTAGTGTCATCTGCAAATAATATGGGTTTGAGTAGTTGACATGCATTTGGTAGGTCGTTAATGTAAATGAGAAAGAGAAGTGGGCCAAGAACACTTCCCTGTGGGACACCTACTGTAATAGTTTGTGCGGTAGAGCTAGCTCCATTTATGTACACATATTGGTTTCTGTTGCTAAGGTATGATTTTAGGTAGTTGAGGGAGTGCCCTCTTATACCATAGTGTGATAATTTTAGGTGTAACAGATCATGGTCAACTGTATCAAAAGCTTTACGTAAATCAATGAAGATTCCCACTGGGATTTCTTTTTTCTCAAGAGTGGTGTAGATCATGCATCTCTCCCGCCTGCTTTCTAGGAAGTATTGGTTTAGGAACTTCAAGCATTCCCAGTAATTGAGGTGTTTTATCACAGTTTTGTGTGCCGTGAAAGTTCTCTGTACATTTTCTAGGTCAGCAATTTCACCTGCCTTGAAAGGTGCCGTTAGTGTGCAGCAATATTCCAACCAAGATAGAACAAGCGACCTGAAGAGTGTCATCATGGGCTTGGCATCCCTAGTTTTGAAGGTTCTCATTATCCATCCTGTTATTTTTATAGCAGATGTGATTGATACAATGTTATGGTCTTTGAAGGTGAGATCTTCCAACATGATCACTCCCAGGTCTTTTACATTAGTTTTTCGCTCTATTGTGTGGTTGGAATTTGTTTCAAACTCTGATGTAGTTTTAATTTCCTCATGTTTTCCATATCAAAGTAGTAATTGAAATTTCTCATCATTGAATTTCATATTGTTTTCTGTGGCCCATTTAAAGATTTGGTTGATGTCTGCCTGGAGTCTTGCAGTGTCTTCAATGGAGGACAGTGCCATGCAAATTCGGGTGTCATCTGCAAAGGAAGAAACGGCTCTGTGGCTAATATCCCTGTCTATGTCCGATATAAGGATGAGGAACAGGATGGGAGTGAGTACTGTGCCTTGTGGAATAGAGCTTTTCACTGTAGCTGCCTCAGATTTTACTTTGTTTACTACTACTTTTTGTGTTCTACTTGTTAGGATATTATAGATCCATCTACCAACTTGTCAAAGGCTTTTGCAAAGTCTGTGTATATTACATCTGCATTTTGTTTGTCTTCTAGAGCATCCAGGACCTTGTCGTAGTGGTCCAGTAGTTGGGACAGACAGGAGCAACCTGCTTTAAACCCATGCTGCCCTGGGTTGTGTAACTGATGGGTATCAAGATGGGTGGCGATCTTGCTTCTTAGAACCCTTTCAAAGATTTTTATGATACGGGACGTTAGTGCTATTGGTCTGTAGTTCTTTGCTATTGCTTTACTGCCGCCTTTGTGGAGTGGGGCTGTCTGTTGTTTTTAGTAACTGTGGGACGACCCCAGTGTCCATGCTCCCTCTCCATAGGATGCTAAGGGCACGTGATAGGGGCTTCTTGTAATTCTTGATGAACACGGAGTTCCATGAGTCTGGGCCTGGGGCAGAGTGCATGGGCATGTCATTTATCGCCTTTTCAAAGTCATTTGGCGTCAGGATAATGTCAGATAGGTTTGTGTCTACCTTATTCTGTGGCACTCATAAAAAAATTATTTAGGTCTTCGACTCTCAGTCTGGTTAACGGCTCGCTAAAAACTGAGTCGTATTGGGAGCAATTTTATAAACTTGATTTAACTTCAGTTTTTTTACTCTGTCTTCCACATTCAGCATATCCAATTTTTGTAATTCATCCTGACCTACATGTTCTCTTGGACCCAGGTCCAGAATGAAGGAAACACATCAGAACTTAAAGTTTAAAACCGACCAGAAGATGCATTCTTTAGGTATTGCACAGAATCCAATGAAATTATCATTGTCATTATTAAATTTTAGGCGTACATAGCCTAAATTTATGAGACCTTCCAAATCAAATATTCTAAGAATCTGCTCCTCATTACCATACACAAGTGTTGAAAATTTGAAGGTGATTGGCTGAAGCACTCGAGTTATCAAGTGAATAAAATATATAAGCTAGAGGGGTTCTTAACTGGGGTTATGGGAACTAAACAATGGGGGTATGAGCCTCCATCTCTGAACAATTTAAAAAATTTCTGTTAGATAAGAATAAACTATCCCATGTTCTGTTGCTAGCTATCCATATGTAAAGTAAAACCAAATTACTGACATTTTTTTAAGTGAAACTGGTACCTAGTACTGGTAATGAACCAAGCTACTGACATCTTGTGAAGTCATACTAGTACCTAGTACTGGTGACGAACCAAGCTACTGACATCTTGTGAAGTCATACTAGTACCTAGTACTGGTGATGAACCAAGCTACTGACATCTTGTGAAGTCATACTGGTACCTAGTACTGGTGATGAACCAAGCTACTGACATCTTCTGAAGTCATACTAGTACCTAGTACTGGTGATGAACCAAGCTACTGACATCTTCTGAAGTCATACTGGTACCTAGTACTGGTGATGAACCAAGCTACTGACATCTTTTGAAGTCATACTGGTACCTAGTACTGGTGATGAACCAAGCTACTGACATCTTGTGAATTCATACTGGTATCTAATAGGACTGGTAACAAACCAAGCTATTGACATCTTGTGAAGACATACTGGTAGTATCTAATAGTGTAAGTGATGATGATGATGATTTCGACAGTCCGATGAAGGGTGTATAGGGACATACTGGGCAATCCACTGGGGGGTCAGTAATCACAAAAAAGTTAAGAACCCCCTGAATTTGAGGAAGACAAAAATTCAGACAGCCTTTAAAAAGTACCTGTTGAGAGATGTATAATAAGAGAAATGAGATACCTGACTCTCTTCTCAACATTGTGCTTGAAAACTTCTCTAAGGTCGTGTTGGGAACACGCGCCAGACACCACCATAGAGGCCAGTCGTTCGTTCTTGAGGAACACTTCAAAGTAACTCTGGACAGCGTTGGTGAAGGCCTCGTCTGCTGCGATCTGCAACTCCCCTTTCAGGAAGCTCTGGTTTGGGGGGTGACAAAGACTTGTTGAGTACAGAAGTAGTTACACACATATACAGGGCCAGGAGCTGTGGCTTGACCCTGCAACTACATATAGGTGAGAAAACACACACACTCACCAAATTCTTTAAAAACAATTTGACTTATATAAAAGTACAATCATGTTTAATGCTTCAATATTATGTTCCACGAAGCATATACGTATTAAACAAACAAAATGAAAACAAAAGGATTAAAAATATATCTAAATCTCCCACAGATTTGCATAGCATATGCTAGTGTTGGGTCGGACAGTCCCCTGCCCAAAATGCTTTGCATAATAAGGGGCTTTCTATAAAGTAGTTACCTGGAGTTTACCTGGAGAGAATTCCAGAGGCAAATTTCACCCGGTCTGTGACCAGGCCTCATGTTGGACCAGAGCCTGATCAACCAGGCTGTTACTGCTGGCCGCACGCAGTCCAACGTACGAACCACAGCCTGGCTGGTCAGGTACCACTTTAGGTGCCTGTCCAGTGCCTGCTTGAAAACAGCCAGGGTTTGTTGGTAATCCCTGATGTATGCTGGGAGACAGTTGAACAATCTTGGGCCCCTGACACTTATTGTGTTGTGCCTCAACGTGCTAGTGGCACCCCTGCTTTTCATTGGGGGATGTTACATCGCCTGCCGAGTCTTTTACTTTCGTAGGGAGTGATTCTCGGTGGAAGTTTGGTACTAATCCTCGAGAATTTTCCACGTGTATATAATAATAATAATAATAATAATAATAATAATAATAATAATAATAATAATAATAATACTTTATTTAGACATATTACAATGATACATAGTTTGGTAGACATGATACATAGGTATAAATGAGATGTACATGACAAAAGACCCTAATATGCTGTGCATTGTGGGCATTTTAGGACTATTTAATAGTAGACTACATGGTAAAAATTATGGTTGATAATTTATAAAATAAGTATAATTGTGTATCTAAGTTATAAAGTTTGAATATAAGTTGAACATATCAATTAATTGTAGCAATGCAACTAATTGACAAAATCCACCAGTGCTTCACACGGAAGGGAAAATCCTAGTTAAGAAAACAAATGTAGGCCGTTCTATATCACGAATGAAAATGAACTGTCCAAATTCCTTCGAGATGCTAACCTTACAGAGACTGAACAATTTCAATGATCTAATCCTTAGTCTGCGTTAGTGCAACAGTTGTACTAGTAACTGCAACCTCACAATCTTATATTTCTCACAAAACTGATTGTATATTAATGTAATTAACTTCAAAATTGTATATTAATGTAATTAACTTCATATTTGTTCTAATAATCTGCTACCTCACTATATTAAATTTCCCACTAAATATAATTGTACAACCTATTTTTACTATATACAGTGGACCCCGAGTTTGTAAAAACTTCACTCCTGAAGTCTGCTCA
>WNWK01019874.1:0-36933 GCA_009830355.1 Cherax destructor | reverse complement strand
TTTTTACACTCACTTGGCAAAATTTGGAATTCATTACCTGTCATTGCCAAAGAAACCCTACCTGTACCCCAATTCAAAACGATGCTAAAAAACCACCTTCTCACCCAAAGCTAATTGCTCCATATCAACCATTCCCAGCAAAGTAGAATAATCACTTAACGTAAAACCTGACTAATCAATTCAATGTAATGTATGAATGAACGAATGAATGAATGTAAAACCTGTTATGAATAATACATACTTAGCTAATTATTCCCACAACACTTACATTATAATGACCACGTAAACTAACTGCAATGCAATTAATTGTTTTAAATTGTTTATTTTATTTTTATTAACACATCGGCCGATTCCCACCAAGGCAGGGTGGCCCGAAAAAGAAAAACTTTCATCATCATTCACTCCATCACTGTCTTGCCAGAGGGGTGCTTTACACTACAGTTATAAAACTGCAACATTAACACCCCTCCTTCAGAGTGCCGGCACTGTACTTCCCATCTCCAGAACTCAAGTCCGGCCTGCCGGTTTCCCTGAATCCCTTCATAAATGTTACTTTGCTCACACTCCAACAGCACGTCAAGTATTAAAAACCATATGCCTCCATTCACTCCTATTAAATACGCTCACACATGCTTGCTGGAAGTCCAAGCCCCTCGCACACAAAACTTCCTTTACCCCCCCTCCAACCTTTCCTAGGCCGACCTCTACCCCGCCTTCCCTCCACTACAGATTTATACACTCGAGTCACTCTGTCTCGTTCCATTCTCTCTACATGTCCAAACCACCTCAACAACCCCTCCTCAGCTCTCTGGACAATCGTTTTGGTAATCCCGCACCTCCTCCTAATTTCCAAACTCCGAATTCTCTGCATTATATTCACACAACACATTGACCTCAGACACGACATCTCCACTGCCTCCAGCCTTCTCCTCGTTGCAACATTCATCACCCATGCTTCACACCCATATAAGAGCGTTGGTATAACTATACTCTCACATTCCCTCTTTACTTCCATGGACAAAGTTCTTTGTCTCCACAGACTCAAGTGCTCCACTCACCCTTTTCCCTCATCAATTCTATGATTCACCTCATCCTTCATAGACCCATCTGCTGACATGTCCACTCCCAAATATCTGAATACATTCACCTCCTCCATACTCTCTCCCTCCAATCTGATATCCAATCTTTCGTCACCTATTCTTTTTGTTATCCTCATCACCTTACTCTTTCCTATATTCACTTTCAATTTTCTTCTTTTACACACCCTACCAAATTCATCCACCAACCTCTGCAACTTCTCTTCAGAATCTCCCAAAAGCACAGTGTCATCAGCAAAAGCAACTGTGACAACTCCCACTTTGTATTTTCTTCTTTATCTTTAGTCCCACACCTCTTGCCAAGACCTCGCATTCACTTCTCTTACAACCCCATCTATAAATATATTGAACAACCACGGTGACATCACACATCCTTGTCTAAGGCCCACTTTTACTGGGAAATAGTCCCCTTCCCTCCTACACACTCTAACCTGAGCCTCAGTATCCTCATAAAAACTCTTCACTGCTTTCAGTAACCTTCCTCCTATTCCATACACCTGCAACATCTGCCACATTGCCCCACTATCTACCCTATCATACGCCTTTTCCAAATCTATAAATGCCACAAAAACATCTTTACCCTTATCCAAATACTGTTCACCTATATGTTTCACTGTAAACACTTGGTCTACACATCCCCTACCTTTCCTAAAGCCCCCTTGTTCATCTGCTATCCTGCTTTCTGTCTTACTCCTAATTCTTTCAATAATAACTCTACCATACACTTTACCAGGTACACTCAACAGACTTATTCCCTATAATTTTTGCACTCTCTTTTGTCCCCTTTGCCTTTATACAAAGGAACAATACACGCCTCTGCCAATCCCTAGGTACCTTACCCTCTTCCATACATTTATTAAAAAATAGCACCAACCACTCCAAAACTATATCCCCACCTGCTTTTAACATTTCTATCTTTATCCCATCAATCCCAGCTGCCTTACCCCCTTTCATTCTACCCACTGCCTCACGAACTTCCCCTACACCCACAACTGGCTCTTCCACACTCCTACAAGATGTTATTCCTCCTTGTCCTACACACGAAATCACAGCTTCTCTGTCTTCATCAACATTTAACAACTCCTCAAAATATTCTCTCCATCTTCCCGATACCTCTAACTCTCCATTTAATAACTCTCCTCTCCTATTTTTAACTGTCAAATCCATTTGTTCTCTAGGCTTCCTCAACTTATTAATCTCATTCCAAAACTTTTTCTTATTTTCAACAAAATTTGCTGATAACATCTCACCCACTCTCTCATTTGCTCTCTTTTACATTGCTTCACCACTCTTTTAACCTCTCTTTTCTCTCCATATACTCTTCCCTCCTTGCATCACTTCTACTTTGTAAAAACCTCTCATATGCTAACTTTTTCTCCCTTACTACTCTCTTTACATCATCATTCCACCAATCGCTCCTCTTCCCTCCCGCACCCACTCGCCTGTAACCACAAACTTCTGCTGAACACTCTAACACTACATTTTTAAATCTACCCCATACATCTTCGACCCCATTGCCTACACTCTCACTAGCCCATCTATCCTCCAATAGTTGTTTATATCTTACCCTAACTGCCTCCTCTTTTAGTTTATAAACCTTCACCTCTCTCTTACTTACTGATTCTATTTTCCTTGTATCCCATCTACCTTTTACTCCCACTGTAGCTATAACTAAAAAGTGATCTGATATATCTGTGGCCCCTCTATAAACATGTACATCCTGAAGTCTACTCAACAGTCTTTCATCTACCAATACATAGTCCAAGAAACTACTGTCATTACGCCCTACATCATATCTTGTATACTTATTTATCCTCTTTTTCTTAAAATATGTATTACCTATAACTAAACCCCTTTCTATACAAAGTTCAAATTGTTATCTCACTCAATTAGTTGCATTGCTGCAATAAATTGCTACAATTAATTGATATGTTCAACTTATATTCAAACTTTATAACTTAGATATGCAACTTTACTTATTTTATAAATTATCAACCATAACTTTTTATAATTATTATTGCTTTAATTTGTTTAATCTGATTTAATTAATTTTATAATGAAGACAAAAGTACAAAACTATGTTCAAATTTCATAGCTTAAATACTCACCTTTACTCATTGTATACTATCTACAAAAATTCTTACAATTTAGTTTTAAGTTAATTTTAAGTCTGCCCAAAATGCCTTGCATACTAGGGGCTTTTGGCATGTACACCTCATGTAATCTCAATAACCAAATGTAATTCTTTGTATCATGTCCAAATAAAAATATTATTATTATTATTATGATTGCTGATGTTATGAATGAAAAGAAGTTGGATGTCCTGGCCCTAAGCGAAACAAAGCTGAAGGGGGTAGGCGAGTTTCAGTGGGGAGAAATAAATGGGATTAAGTCAGGAGTATCTGAGAGAGTTTGAGCTAAGGAAGGGGTAGCAATAATGTTGAAGGATCAGTTATGGAAGGAGAAGAGGGAATATAAATGTGTAAATTCAAGGATTATGTGGATTAAAATAAGGGTCGGATGCGAAAAGTGGGTCATAATAAGCGTGTATGCACTTGGAGAAGAGAGGAGGTGAGAGAGAGAGAGATTTTGGGAGATGTTAAGCGAATGTATAGGAACTTTTGAACCAAGTGAGAGAGTAATTGTGGTAGGGGACCTAAATGCTAAAGTAGGAGAAACATGTAGAGAGGGTGTGGTAGGTAAGTTTGGGGTGCCAGGTGTAAATGATAATGGGAGCCCTTTGATTGAACTTTGTATAGAAAGGGGTTTAGTTATAGGTAATACTACATATTTTAAGAAAAAGAGGATAAATAAGTATACAAGATACGATGTAGGGCGTAATGACAGTAGTTTGTTGGACTACATATTGGTAGATAAAAGACTGTTGAATAGACTTCAGGATGTACATGTTTATAGAGGGGCCACAGATATATCAGATCACAATTATAGTTATAGCTACAGTGGGAGTAAAAGGTAGATGGGATACAAGGAAAATAGAAGCAGTAAGTAAGAGAGAGGTGAAGGTTTATAAACTAAAAGAGGAGGCAGTTAGGGTAAGATATAAACAACTATTGGAGGATAGATGGGCTAGTGAGAGTGTAGGCAATGGGGTTGAAGATGTATGGGGTAGATTTAAAAATGTAGTGTTAGAGTGTTCAGCAGAAGTTTGTGGTTACAGGCGAGTGGGTGCGGGAGGGAAGAAGAGCGAGTGGTGGAATGATGATGTAAAGAGAGTAGTAAGGGAGAAAAAGTTAGCATATGAGAGGTTTTTACAAAGTAGAAGTGATGCAAGGAGGGAAGAGTATATGAAGAGAAAAAGAGAGGTTAAGAGAGTGGTGAAGCAATGTAAAAAGAGAGCAAATGAGAGAGTGGGTGAGATGTTATCAACAAATTTTGTTGAAAATAAGAAAAAGTTTTGGAGTGAGATTAATAAGTTGAGGAAGCCTAGGGAACAAATGGATTTGACAGTTAAAAATAGGAGAGGAGAGTTATTAACCCTTTGACTGTTTCGGTCGTATATATACGTCTTACGAGCCAATGTTTCGGACGTATTTATATGCCTAAATTCTAGCGGCTTCAAATGAAGCGGGAGAAAGCTGATAGGCCTACATGTGAGAGAATGGGTCTGCGTGGTGGGTGTGTGCAGTATGAAAAAAATCGGGGACTCAGTGGTGCATTGTGGGAGCGCCATGTTTGTAGTCCTTGTTCACGATGCCAGGCGGTAAGAAGTACCTCACTCCCTGGGGAATTGGAGGCCTTCTCTTCCCAAGTGATATTTCTAACAGCGATGGAAGTGCCAGTGAAAGTGAATTCCATGGTTTTCAAAAGGGTGTGACCGAAAGCAGTGCCCAGGATAACATAATTAGTGATGAAAACCCAGATGACCCACAACCTTCCACCTCTGGTGCTGGGCCGTCTCATTCATGTTCACCTGTACCAGGACGAAAGAGGAAACTATTTCAACGTGTAGAAGACTCTGATGTGAGCAGTGTAAGTGATGATGACAGTGATTTCAAAGCTATTGAAAGCAGTTCTAGTGGCGACAGTGAGGGAGATTATTCTTCAGTGAAGCGGCAGTATGTACGACGCAACATGCGTTCTGGTAGTGTGCCATATGCTATTCCAAGGAAAAGGAGTAAATCTCGGAGTACATCTCTTGACCCTACACCACGAATTGATTGTGAAGATGACGATATTGTTACAATGGGTATGCATAATGTGCGTGGGGTAGCAGGTAGTGGTGGTGGTGTTGGCGGTGGCATGAGTCATGTGCCACCACGAGCGGGCCACGCTGGTACCCACGCTGCTAACTCAGCACAACCACCATCAACCACCCCCACACTTCCACAACCTGCACAACCACCTGTCAATATCCAGTATGCACCAGCAGACCGCATCTGGGATTGGCAGCAAGGTGACAATTTTGTTCCCAATCCCCATGACTTTGATGAAGCACAAAGTGGAATACGGCCATCGTGTACACTTGGGAACAATATTACTGAACTAGAATGCTTTCAGTTATTCTTCAATGAACCCCTGATGGACATTATTGTCAGGGAAAGCAACACATACTATGAGTACACCATGGCAAACACATTTCTTTCACCAAATTCACGGCTACACCAGTGGAAGGACACAACTGTGGCAGAGATGTACCTGTTCTTTGCCACAATAATGCTTATGCCACATGTGTATAAGAACACTGTCACCACATACTGGTCGACAGAACGCCTGATTTCAACCCCAGGTTTTAGTGATATACCAGCGAATCATTTTTTGATACTGTTGCGTATGCTTCACTTCTCTGACAAAACAAGGCCTGACAGAAACGACAGGTTATATAAGATCAGGAATGTGTTCATGTACCTGAAACAAAAGTGCTGTATGTATTTTTATCCCTTCAGGAAGCTTGTTATTGATGAGTCTTTGATTTTGTTCAAAGGTAGACTGTCGTTCAAGCAGTATATACCAAGCAAGAGGAAACGCTTTGGTATAAAGTAATTTGTACTGTGTGATTGCAAAAGTGGTCTGCTTCTGGATCTAATTGTGTACACTGGCAGTAATACATTGAGAGATACCACGAAATTATTGGGTATCTCTGGTGATGTGGTTAGAACAATGATGGAACCATATCTTGGTAAGGGGCATATATTATATACTGATAACTGGTACACGAGCCCTTTACTCAGTGATTTCTTGCGAGTGAACATGACAGACGTGTGTGGCACAGTGCATGCAAATCGTAAACATATGCCTAGGTTTGACGCTGGCACTCGTAGAGGTGAAGTGCAGGTGTTTGCTGCCAATGATATCATGGCATTTCGGTGGCAAGACAAACGTGATGTCACATTGTTGACATCAGTTCACAGACATGAAATGGTAGACAGTGGAAGGCAGAATAGAGAGACCAATGAACCCATTCTAAAACCTGCAGCTGTGATGGACTACAACCTCAATATGCACTTAGTGGACAAATGTGACATGCAGATTGGGTTTGCTGATTGTGTACGCAAAAGTTATAAGTGGTACATAAAACTCTTTTTCCATCTTCTTGACATTTCCATGCTGAATGCTTATAACATGTACAAGTTGAAGACCGACAACAAACCCAAATATGGTGAATTTTGTTTGTCAGTCATCAGACAAATAATATTCAAGTACCAAGGAGCAACACCTGCAATAGACCAGCGCCCACGAAATTATCAACACATGCCCTCTCGCCTGAGGCCTGGTGATCACTACCCCATACAACTGCCTGCTACTACTCTCAAGAAAAATGCTCAGAAGAGGTGTTTTGTCTGTAAACATACCACAAAACGCCCACAAACACGCAGAGACACTCGTTTTATGTGTGAGGAGTGTAAAGTACCACTGTGCATATACCCATGTTTCAAAGAATTCCACAAGCTGCAGGAGTTCTAGGAAAGTGTCCAGTGACTGTATATTTGTATATATATTATAGAACAATAGTAATGAACATTTTTTGTTGTTGTTTGTTTGTGTAAACAAGTTTTGTAAACAATATAAACATACAAATGTTTGTGCAATTATTGTGTTGCAAACAACGAGTGTATAAATATACATTGCACCTTACTGTGGTCTCACAGGCCACATAGGTTATATAAAAAAAGAAAATAGTGAAAAAAAACAAGAAATCTACGAATGGAAGTAAACAGCTTGAGCTTGAGCTTGATTGACCAGAGCGTCGGTAAGATGGGGAAGGAAGAAGGATGGGTAAGGATGGAAATTGGGAAATAGGTGGGGGGGAGAGGGGGAGGTTAGGGTTATAAAGGTAAGTGGCCTATCCACTTTGGCGCAACATAATAAGTGTATGTGTATGTAGAGTAATACATAAGTAAATTTTATGAGGAGGATATGCCTTCACCCCATCAGTTGCACACAGGTATACTACTGTATCACAGCATGACACTGAATTGGGAGAATGCATACTATTTAAAGTAATTTTTTTTTTTTTTTTTTTTCGGGAAAGGCTGCCGCAAAAGGTGGTAGTTTCTGGGCATTCGGTGTTGGTGGTGGTTAGCCCGGTACTGGAGGAGCAGTTTCAATAGGTGGTAGGTGTAGGGCTTTTGATGTTGTTGGTAGCAGCCGGAGTTGTTCAAGCAGTTTCTGAGGTGGTGTCCTAAAATAGGAAGGTCATAGGTGTTACAATGGTAATTGTAATATGTAGTTTGGAGAAGGTAGGTCACCCATAAATGGGGAGTATTTATCTATGTTGTTGAACATAGACTGGGACTGGTGGTATCCACTCTTCTGGTTCGACGGGGAGATCACTCAGGATTCTGGGTCGTGGGTAGTTGTCATTGTGGATGTAGCGCCTAACTCTTTGCTGCAGAGTCATTCTTTGGGTTCGGTGGGGAGGTGTGGTGATGACATAGTCGGTTGTGTTTACCGGTTGTGGGGGGTGTTCTCTATCCGGTACATATAATTCTTGCATGTCGTATAGCTGTCTTTTCGCTAGTTTATCTATCCTTACATTAATTGCATCGAGTTCTTGTTGTATATGTAGGTCTTCAGTTCTGATTCTGTCTCTTAATCTGGTCCTAGTGATAAAGCGGAGGGCTTTGTTCTGGACTCGTTGAAGCCGCAGCCTGTTGGTTTTAGTTGTAAGTGATAGTGGTACGCAAGGATATTCCAACAGAGGTCTGATCATCATCTTGTAGAGGTGCTTCTTGATGTGGGTTGGTGCTTCTTTGAATCTGAATAGTTGGCTGAGGCGGGCTTTAGCTAGATTCACTTTTTTAGAGATGTGTGAAGTGGAGTGAAGTAATCTGTCGATCTCATATCCCAGGATTTTGTTAGGGTTTCTGATACCGACAGTAAACAGAAGTTTACAGAGTCAGCGGAATTCGCCGCTGTTGCCATACACAGCTCATTTTCTGCCAACTTTACGCCTCCATATCTCGGTAAGTACTGATCGCAAAAATTTGTTTTTAGGCTTAAAACAATCAGCAAAATAATCCTAACATTTTGGTAAGAAAAAATAATTTTTTTTTTAATATTTCCCGACATAGAATGACAGTTTCAGAAAGGGGTCTCCGACATTCAAAGGGTTTTAAATGGAGAGTTAGAGGTATCGGGAAGATGGAGAGAATATTTTGAGGAGTTGTTAAATGTTGATGAAGACAGGGAAGCTGTGATTTCGTGTATAAGGCAAGGAGGAATAACATCTTATAGGAGTGTGGAAGAGCCAGTTGTGAGTGTGGGGGAAGTTAGTGAGGCAGTGGGTAGAATGAAAGGGGGTAAGGCAGCTGGGATTGATGGGATAAAGATAGAAATGTTAAAAGCAGGTGGGGATATAGTTTTGGAGTGGTTGGTGCTATTTTTTAATAAATGTATGGAAGAGGGTAAGGTACCTAGGGATTGGCAGAGAGCGTGTATTGTTCCTTTGTATAAAGGCAAAGGGGACAAAAGAGAGTGCAAAAATTATAGGGGAATAAGTCTGTTGAGTGTACCTGATAAAGTGTATGGTAGAGTTATTATTGAAAGAATTAAGAGTAAGACAGAAAGCAGGATAGCAGATGAACAAGGGGGCTTTAGGAAAGATAGGGGGTGTGTAGACCAAGTGTTTACAGTGAAACATATAGGTGAACAGTATTTGGATAAGGGTAAAGAGGTTTTTGTGGCATTTATGGATTTGGAAAAGGCATATGATAGGGTGGATAGGGGGGCAATGTGGCAGATGTTGCAGGTGTATGGAATAGGAGGTAGGTTACTGAAAGCAGTGAAGAGTTTTTATGAGGATACTGAGGCTCAGGTTAGAGTGTGTAGGAGGGAAGGGGACTATTTCCCAGTAAAAGTGGGCCTTAGACAAGGATGTGTGATGTCACCGTGGTTGTTCAATATATTTATAGATGGGGTTGTAAGAGAAGTGAATGCGAGGGTCTTGGCAAGAGGTGTGGGGTTAAAAGATAAAGAATCAAATACAAAGTGGGAGTTATCACAGTTGCTTTTTGCTGATGACACTGTGCTTTTGGGAGATTCTGAAGAGAAGTTGCAGAGGTTGGTGGATGAATTTGGTAGGGTGTGTAAAAGAAGAAAATTGAAAGTGAATATAGGAAAGAGTAAGGTGATGAGGATAACAAAAAGATTAGGTGACGAAAGATTGGATATCAGATTGGAGGGAGAGAGTATGGAGGAGGTGAATGTATTCAGATATTTGGGAGTGGACATGTCAGCAGATGGGTCTATGAAGGATGAGGTGAATCATAGAATTGATGAGGGGAAAAGGGTGAGTGGAGCACTTCGGAGTCTGTGGAGACAAAGAACTTTGTCCATGGAAGTAAAGAGGGGAATGTATGAGAGTATAGTTATACCAACACTCTTATATGGGTGTGAAGCATGGGTGATGAATGTTGCAACGAGGAGAAGGCTGGAGGCAGTGGAGATGTCATGTCTGAGGTCAATGTGTGGTGTGAATATAATGCAGAGAATTCAGAGTTTGGAAATTAGGAGGAGGTGCGGGATTACCAAAACTATTATCCAGAGAGCTGAAGAGGGGTTGCTGAGGTGGTTCGGACATGTAGAGAGAATGGAACGAGACAGAATGACTTCGAGTGTATAAATCTGTAGTGGAGGGAAGGCGGTGTAGGGGTCGGCCTAGGAAAGGTTGGAGGGAGGGGGTAAAGGAGATTTTGTGTGTGAGGGGCTTGGACTTCCAGCAAGCATGTGTGAGTGTATTTGATAGGAGTGAATGGAGACAAATGGTTTTTAATACTTGACGTGCTGTTGGAGTGTGAGCAAAGTAACATTTATGAAGGGATTCAGGGAAACCGGCAGGCCGGACTTGAGTCCTGGAGATGGGAAGTACAGTGTCTGCACTCTGAAGGAGGGGTGTTAATGTTGCAGTTTTATAACTGTAGTGTAAAGCACCCCTCTGGCAAGACAGTGATGGAGTGAATGATGATGAAAGTTTTTGTTTTTCGGGCCACCCTGCCTTGGTGGGAATCGGCCGATGTGTTAAAAAAAAAAAAAATAATAATAGTGAATAATAATAATAATAATAAAATTTCCCTTGAAGCATCGCTGCCTTATCTCATCTGATCTCCACTAATGATGACTGGTGACATTTCATGAAGGGTGAGCCGTAGTCTTATCTCTTCTTATCAGTCCAGTAATTACAGTGATGACATTTGACAGCTTACACTGCTTCCCTTTATTTGTTACGCAAACCTGTCTGTCTGTCTGTATCTGTCTGTGTGTGTGTGTGTCTGTCTTTCTGTCTGTCTGTGTGTCATCTCCTTTCTGTCTGCTTGTCTCAGAGAGTAGCTCATGAACCAACTGGTATTACGCAGATCACAAGCACAGTATAACACTTTGTCTTGATTTTTTTAGTTATCCTAGGTAATTTACACTATGTATAATTGTATTTACGTATGTGTTCCTGTGAGATAGAGACAGAGACAGAAAGATACAGACAGACAGACAGAGATAGACAGCCAATCAGGTACCCAGCTGACCAGCCAGGTGGCCAACCAGCTGCTTCCCAGCCAGGTGGCCAGGCAGGCAGGCAGCCAGCTGGCCTGCCAGCCTACCGACATCACTTTCCACTTCAAAGGGGAGTGTTAATATGACATGACATCAGTGAATCCTTGGTGTTTGCCACAGTGTTTGCTCTAGTTGGCGCTCAATTTACCTGGTGCTCCCACAAGGTACTAAGTGGTCCCAGATTTTTTTAGTATGGCGCACACCGAGTATTAAGACCCATTCTATGCTCACCAGGCATCTCAGGCCAATCGTGCCAAATTTGGAGTCAGGAAAAATAAAACGCAAAAATACGTTTGGGGCAGTATCAGTACTAACGTATATATACGTTTGGACCGTTTAAGGGTTAAAGGAAATTGATGTTAAGTTTATATTTTATAGGAATGCCGTACACCTTGCTAAGGAAATAGCTGAAATACACAAGTGAATATTATATAAGTAGATGAAAAGTACAGTATAGTATTATAAAAGACTGAGTGTCATTGAATAAATAAAGTGTGACAAGACAGTCAGCTGAATGGTGAAGTGTGAAGTGAGAAGTGTGAAGTGTGGAGTGAGAAGTGTGAAGTGAGAAGTGAGAAGTGTGAAGTGAGAAGTGTGAAGTGAGAAGTGTGAAGTGAGAAGTGTGCAGTGAGAAGTGTGAAGTGAGAAGTGTGAAGTGAGAAGTGTGAAGTGTGAAGTGAGAAGTGTGCAGTGAGAAGTGTGAAGTGAGAAGTGTGAAGTGAGAAGTGTGAAGTGAGAAGTGTGCAGTGAGAAGTGTGAAGTGAGAAGTGAGAAGTGTGAAGTGAGAAGTGTGAAGGAGAAGTGGCAGGAGAAGTGTGAAGTGAGAAGTGTGAAGTGAGAAGTGTGAAGTGAGAAGTGTGAAGTGAGAAGTGTGAAGTGAGAAGTGTGCAGTGAGAAGTGAGAAGTGTGAAGTGAGAAATGTGAAGTGAGAAGTGTGAAGTGAGAAGTGTGAAGTGAGAAGTGAGAAGTGTGAAGTGAGAAGTGTGAAGTGTGAAGTGAGAAGTGTGAAGTGAGAAGTGTGAAGTGAGAAGTGTGAAGTGAGAAGTGTGCAGTGAGAAGTGTGCAGTGAGAAGTGTGAAGTGAGAAGTGTGAAGTGAGAAGTGTGAAGTGTGCAGTGAGAAGTGTGCAGTGAGAAGTGTGAAGTGAGAAGTGTGCAGTGAGAAGTGTGCAGTGAGAAGTGTGCAGTGAGAAGTGTGAAGTGTGAAGTGAGAAGTGTGCAGTGAGAAGTGTGAAGTGTGCAGTGAGAAGTGTGCAGTGAGAAGTGTGAAGTGAGAAGTGTGAAGTGAGAAGTGTGAAGTGAGAAGTGAGAAGTGTGCAGTGTGAAGTGAGAAGTGTGCAGTGAGAAGTGTGCAGTGTGAAGTGAGAAGTGTTAAGTGTGAAGTGAGAAGTGTGCAGTGTGAAGTGTGCAGTGAGAAGTGTGAAGTGAGAAGTGTGAAGTGAGAAGTGTGAAGTTTGAAGTGAGAAGTGTGAAGTGAGAAGTGTGAAGTGAGAAGTGTGACAGTAGAAGTGTGCAGAGAAGTGTGAAGGAAGTGTGAAGTGAGAAGTGTGAAGTGTGCAGTGAGAAGTGTGCAGTGAGAAGTGTGAAGTGAGAAGTGTGAAGTGTGAAGTGAGAAGTGTGAAGTGAGAAGTGTGAAGTGAGAAGTGTGAAGTGTGAAGTGAGAAGTGTGCAGTGTGAAGTTAGAAGTGTGAAGTGAGAAGTGAGAAGTGTGAAGTGAGAAGTGTGAAGTGAGAAGTGTGAAGTGTGTAGTGAGAAGTGTGCAGTGTGAAGTGAGAATGTGAAGGAGAAGTGTGAAGGCAGTGTGAAGGAGAAGTGTGAAGTGAGAAGTGTAGTGTGAAGGAGAAGTGTGAAGTGAGAAGTGTGAAGTGTGAAGTGGAAGTGAAGTGTGAAGTGAGAAGTGTGAAGTGAGAATGAGATGTGTGCAGTGAGAAGTGTGCAGTGAGAAGTGTGAAGTGAGAAGTGTGAAGTGAGAAGTGTGCAGTGTGAAGTGAGAAGTGTGAAGTGTGAAGTGTGTAGTGAGAAGTGTGCAGTGTGAAGTGAGAAGTGTGAAGCGAGAAGGGTGAAGTGAGAAGTGAGAAGTGTGAAGTGAGAAGTGTGAAGTGAGAAGTGTGCAGTGAGAAGTGTGCAGTGAGAAGTGTGAAGTGAGAAGTGTGAAGTGAGAAGTGAGAAGTGTGAAGTGAGAAGTGTGAAGTGAGAAGTGTGAAGTGAGAAGTGTGAAGTGAGAAGTGTGAAGTGAGAAGTGTGAAGTGTGCAGTGTGAAGTGTGAAGTGAGAAGTGTGTAGTGAGAAGTGTGCAGTGTGAAGGGTGAAGTGAGAAGTGAGAAGGGTGAAGTGAGAAGTGTGAAGTGAGAAGTGTGAAGTGAGAAGTGTGCAGTGAGAAGTGTGAAGTGTGAAGTGAGAAGGGTGAAGTGTGAAGTGAGAAGTGTGAAGTGTGAAGTGAGAAGTGTGAAGTGTGCAGTGTGAAGTGAGAAGTGTGAAGTGAGAAGTGTGTAGTGAGAAGTGTGCAGTGTGAAGTGAGAAGTGTGAAGTGAGAAGGGTGAAGTGAGAAGTGAGAAGTGTGAAGTGAGAAGTGTGAAGTGAGAAGTGTGCAGTGAGAAGTGTGAAGTGTGAAGTGAGAAGGGTGAAGTGTGAAGTGTGAAGTGAGAAGTGTGAAGTGTGAAGTGAGAAGTGAGAAGTGTGAAGTGAGAAGTGTGAAGTGAGAAGTGTGCAGTGTGAAGTGTGCAGTGTGAAGTGAGAAGTGTGAAGTGAGAAGTGTGCAGTGTGAAGTGAGAAGTGTGAAGTGAGAAGTGTGAAGTGAGAAGTGTGAAGTGTGGTGTGCAGTGTGCAGTGTGAAGTGAGAAGTGTGAAGTGTAAAGTGAGAAGTGAGAAGTGTGAAGTGAGAAGTGTGCAGTGTGAAGTGAGAGATGCAGACAGCAGAGGGAGCACATATGTCTAGATGCACACAATAAATAAATGATTTAGTGGGTGGAAAGCTATCATAGTCTAACTACTGGTATTATACACTACCAACAGGTTGTCAAATAAGATTCTCATGGAACCCGACGACAGAATACGTACTTGTCCAGTATATTAACTGATGGCTTCCCCTCCCTATGTAAATGAAAACTGGGTAACAATGGTGATATGCAATATTCATGACAAACAACAAATATATAACTGACCATAAATATTTTACTTTTAAAGGGAAACAAATGATGTAAACAAATCCTATACAATGCTAAGTTGTAGCAGCTATAGTGATATTCAGACAATTTAATTTTTTCATTCCACATTTCTCTTGGCCTTTCTCTGTTTTTTATTTTCACATTATCAGTAAAAATTACAGAAAAGTACAATAGTCTAGAACAACATCTCTGAGATAAAACCAGATCACACTTACACATTCATCAATCTGTTTAGCCAGTATGGTACAGATTTTTTTTTTTTTTACTCAGTATCCAGATAATTGCTCAATCAAAAATGTTTCTGATAAATGCTAGCTAATTTAATCTCATGAAAAACTATCCACTGCTATAAAAAATAATAATAAAGAATAAGAGAGACAATATTGTGGCTAGAATAATTCACAAGTATCCCATAAACTGGTGATCAGTCTTGAGACAGACATTTGTTCCATCATGTATCATTATCAAGTGATGTTATATAATAATAATAATAATAATAATAATAATACTTTATTATTTTGAACCAAGTGAGAGAGTAATTGTGGTAGGGGACCTAAATGCTAAAGTAGGAGAAACATGTAGAGAGGGTGTGGTAGGTAAGTTTGGGGTGCCAGGTGTAAATGATAATGGGAGCCCTTTGATTGAACTTTGTATAGAAAGGGGTTTAGTTATAGGTAATACATATTTTAAGAAAAAGAGGATAAATAAGTATACAAGATATGATGTAGGGCGTAATGACAGTAGTTTGTTGGACTATGAAATGGTAGATAAAAGACTGTTGAGTAGACTTCAGGATGTACATGTTTATAGAGGGGCCACAGATATATCAGATCACTTTTTAGTTATAGCTACAGTGGGAGTAAAAGATTGATGGGATACAAGGAAAATAGAAGCAGTAAGTAAGAGAGAGGTGAAGGTTTATAAACTAAAAGAGGAGGCAGTTAGGGTAAGATATAAACAACTATTGGAGGATAGATGGGCTAGTGAGAGTGTAGGCAATGAGGTCGAAGATGTATGGGGTAGATTTAAAAATGTAGTGTTAGAATGTTCAGCAGAAGTTTGTGGTTACAGGCGAGTGGGTGCGGGAGGGAAGAAGAGCGATTGGTGGAATGATGATGTAAAGAGAGTAGTAAGGGAGAAAAAGTTAGCATATGAGAAGTTTTTACAAAGTAGAAGTGATGCAAGGAGGGAAGAGTATATGGAGATAAAAAGAGAGGTTAAGTGAGTGGTGAAGCAATGTAAAAAGAGAGCAAATGAGAGAGTGGGTGAGATGTTATCAACAAATTTTGTTGAAAATAAGAAAAAGTTTTGGAGTGAGATTAATAAGTTGAGGAAGCCTAGGGAACAAATGGATTTGACAGTTAAAAATAGGAGAGGAGAGTTATTAAATGGAGAGTTAGAGGTATCGGGAAGATGGATGGAATATTTTGAGGAGTTGTTAAATGTTGATGAAGACAGGGAAGCTGTGATTTCGTGTATAGGGCAAGGAGGAATAACATCTTGTAGGAGTGTGGAAGAGCCAGTTGTGAGTGTGGGGGAGTTCGTGAGGCAGTGGGTAGAATGAAAGGGGTAAGGCAGCTGGGATTGATGGGATAAAGATAGAAATGTTAAAAGCAGGTGGGGATATAGTTTTGGAGTGGTTAGTGCTATTATTTAATAAATGTATGGAAGAGGGTAAGGTACCTAGGGATTGGCAGAGAGCGTGTATTGTTCCTTTGTATAAAGGCAAAGGGGACAAAAGAGAGTGCAAAAATTATAGGGGAATAAGTCTGTTGAGTGTACCTGGTAAAGTGTATGGTAGAGTTATTATTGAAAGAATTAAGAGTAAGACAGAAAGCAGGATAGCAGATGAACAAGGGGGCTTTAGGAAAGGTAGGGGGTGTGTAGACCAAGTGTTTACAGTGAAACATATAGGTGAACAGTATTTGGATAAGGGTAAAGAGGTTTTTGTGGCATTTATGGATTTGGAAAAGGCATATGATAGGGTGGATAGTGGGGCAATGTGGCAGATGTTGCAGGTGTATGGAATAGGAGGTAGGTTACTGAAAGCAGTGAAGAGTTTTTATGAGGATAGTGAGGCTCAAGTTAGAGTGTGTAGGAGGGAAGGGGACTATTTCCCAGTAAAAGTGGGCCTTAGACAAGGATGTGTGATGTCACCGTGGTTGTTAAATATATTTATAGATGGGGTTGTAAGAGAAGTGAATGCGAGGGTCTTGGCAAGAGGTGTGGGGTTAAAAGATAAAGAATTAAATACAAAGTGGGAGTTGTCACAGTTGCTTTTTGCTGATGACACTGTGCTTTTGGGAGATTCTGAAGAGAAGTTGCAGAGGTTGGTGGATGAATTTGGTAGGGTGTGTAAAAGAAGAAAATTGAAAGTGAATATAGGAAAGAGTAAGGTAATGAGGATAACAAAAAGATTAGGTGACGAAAGATTGGATATCAGATTGGAGGGAGAGAGTATGGAGGAGGTGAATGTATTCAGATATTTGGGAGTGGACATGTCAGCAGATGGGTCTATGAAGGATGAGGTGAATCATAGAATTGATGAGGGAAAAAGGGTGAGTGGAGCACTTGGAGTCTGTGGAGACAAAGAACTTTGTCCATGGAAGTAAAGAAGGGAATGTATGAGTGTATAGTTATACCAACACTCTTATATGGGTGTGAAGCATGGGTGATGAATGTTGCAACGAGGAGAAGGCTGGAGGCAGTGGAGATGTCATGTCTGAGGTCAATGTGTGGTGTGAATATAATGCAGAGAATTCGGAGTTTGGAAATTAGGAGGAGGTGCGGATTACTAAAACTATTATCCAGAGAGCTGAGGAGGGTTGTTGAGGTGGTTCGGACATGTAGAGAGAATGGAACGAGACAGAATAACTTCGAGAGTGTATAAATCTGTAGTGGAGGGAAGGCGGGGTAGGGGTCGGCCTAGGAAAGGTTGGAGGGAGGGGGTAAAGGAGGTTTTGTGTGTGAGGGGCTTGGACTTCCAGCAAGCATGTGTGAGTGTATTTGATAGGAGTGAATGGAGACAAATGGTTTTTAATACTTGACGTGCTGTTGGAGTGTGAGCAAAGTAACATTTATGAAGGGATTCAGGGAAACCGGCAGGCCGGACTTGAGTCCTGGAGATGGGAAGTACAGTGTCTGCACTCTGAAGGAGGGGTGTTAATGTTGCAGTTTTATAACTGTAGTGTAAAGCACCCCTCTGGCAAGACAATGATGGAGTGAATGATGATGAAAGTTTTTCTTTTTCGGGCCACCCTGCCTTGGTGGGAATCGGCCAACGTGTTAATAAAAAAAATATAATAAATACTTTATTGAGACATGGTACAATGATACATGGTAGACAAGATACGTATAGTTATTAATGAGATGTACATGCCAAAAGCCCCTAATATGCTGTGCATTGCGGGCATTCTTAGGACTACTTTATTCTAGACTACATGGTAAAAAGTTATGGTTGATAATTTATAAAATAAGTATAATTGCGTATCTAAGTTATAAAGTTTGAATATAAGTTGAACATATCAATTAATTGTAGCAATGCAACTAATTGAGTGAGATAACAATTTAAAACAATTAGTTGCATTGCAGTTACAGTTTACGTGGTCATTATAATGTAAATGTTATGGAAATAGTTAGCTTAGTATGTATTATTCATAACAGGTTTTACATTTAAGTGATTAGTCAGGTTTTTACATTAAGTGATTATTCTACTTTGTTGGGAATGTTTGATATTGAGCATTTAGCTTTGGGTGAGAAGGTGGTTTTTTAGCATCGTTTTGAATTGGGGTACAGGCAGGGTTTCTTTGGCAATCACAGGTAATGAATTCCAAATTTTTGTGCCTTTTATATGCATTGAGTTTTTACATAGTGTTAGATGGACACGGGGAACATCGAGGAGTGATCTGTGTCTAGTTTTATGGTCATGTGTCCTGTTAAAATTGGTAAGGAGAAGTTTGAGTGGTGGGTTAATATTTGCATAGAGTGTTCTATGTATGTAATAGGCACAGTAAAAAGTATGGATGTCTTGTATGGTGAGTAAGTTTAGGTTTTTGAATATTGGTGGAGTATGTTGTCTGGAGTGTGAATTTGTTATCATTCTAACTGCTGCCTTTTGTTGTGTTATTAGTGGTCTGAGATGAGTTATTGATGTAGAGCCCCATGCGCAGATTCCATAGGTGAGGTAGGGGTAAATGAGTGAGTGATATAGGGTAAGGAGAGCTGGTTGTGGAACATAGTACCGTATTTTGGATAGTATTCCCACGGTCTTTGAGACTTTCTTGGAAATTTGTTGTATATGTGTCTGAAATTTGAGGCCACTGTCAAGATGGATTCCTAAGAATTTTCCCTCTGTGAGTTTTGTGATAGGGGACCCGTTTATCATTATGTTAAGTGGTGCGTTTGTAGCTTTGTTCCCAAACTGGATAAAATATGTTTTATCAATATTGAGAGTAAGTTTGTTTGTCATCATCCAGGTAGATATTTTCTGCAATTCAGTATTTGCAGTGTTGGCTAGTATGTCTGGGCTAGGGTGCGAGATAACGTATGTAGTGTCATCTGCAAAAAGTATGGGTTTGAGTAGTTGAGATGCATTTGGTAGGTCGTTAATGTAAATGAGAAAGAGTAGTGGGCCAAGAACACTTCCCTGTGGGACACCTACGGTAATAGTTTGCGCGGTGGAGCTAGCTCCATTTGTGTACACATATTGGTTTCTGTTGCTAAGGTATGATTTTAGGTAGTTGAGGGAGTGTCCTCTTATACCATAGTGTGATAATTTTAGGTGTAACAGATCATGGTCAACTGTATCAAAAGCTTTACGTAAATCAATGAAGATTCCCACTGGGATTTCTTTTTTCTCGAGAGCGGTGTAAATTATTTCTAGCATGTGTATAATAGCACCATTTGTATTTTTATTAGGCCTGAATCCAAATTGACAGTGGTTGAGTACGTTGTTGGAGGTGAGGTAGGAATATATTTGTCTATGAATTAATTTTTCAAAGATTTTGGAGAGAAGGGGTAAGTTAGATATCGGCCTGTAGTTATTCAGGTCTGTTTGATCTCCTCCTTTATGTATTGGGGTGACCCTCGCTATTTTGAAATGTTAGTCATGACTTGATAATGATTCAGAACTTGTTGTAAGATTAATTGTCCTTAGGATTTATTTCCAATTTGTGGGTTACTTATAAAAATACCAATGTTTAACTTTACCTGTGAATGTTTTCAGCAAATGAAGCCAAAGAAGCAGCACCAGAGAGAACAGGAGAGAAACCTGATTGTGAACCTAAGGATGTAGACGCTGTTAGTTGCTGCTGCTGCTGCTGCTGTGGCTGCTGCTGTGTGTTGGGCACCACTTGAAGCTGTTGAGCTGCTGCAAGTAGCAATGCTGCTCTCTGGTGATAATGCTGCTGTACCAACTGCTCCAATGCAGCAGTTATGCTACCCACAGATAACAAGGCACACACACCTTGGTCCTGCAATATAAAATTACTGATATGACACTACATTCAACACAGCTCATAGTTAGGAAAAATTAACTCATATATGCTAACTAATTCACAAGGATTTAAGTGATGTGTGTCTGTGGCTGGATTGCTAGTGCACTCAGCTCACACAGTGAGGTCCACGGTTCAATCCCCAGTATGGCTGGAAACATTAGGATGTGTTTCCTTAAGACACCACTGTTCCTGTTCACCTAGCAGTAAAATAGGTACTTGGGTGTTAGTCGACTGGTGTGGATCGCATCCTGGGGACAAAATTGACCTAATTTGTCTGAAATGCTCTAGATAACAAGGGGCTTTCTATGTAGTAGTATGTCATTGATGTCAGGTAGGCCTGTCTACATTGTACATGTACTTGTAGAAATAAAGATTATTATTATTATTATCAATCCTTGCATGAACAACACTCAAACATATTTGTGTAAGTGGCATCTCAATTGAAATCCTTTGTATTTATTTTGCAAGTAAATTCACACATTACATATTACTGTACATTACTCAAATGGCTTTTTGGGATTTAACATGCTGTTGGAGTGTGGGCACTGTAACATTTATGAAATGACTCAAGGAAGCTAGTTAGCCAGACCTGAGTTCTGGAGAAGGGAAATAGAGTGCCTGCACTCTGAAGGATGAGAGAGGATGCTGCAGTCATTTGAACTGTGACGTCTGCACATTTCTAGCAAGACAGATATTGAATGAGTGATGGTAAATGCATTTCCTTCTTTGGGTCATCTTGCTTTGGTAAGAAACTAGTAGTTAATGGTCCAAGTTGGACCAAAACGTCATCATAAGTGTCAGTCTCCTATATACAGGTTATACGTGTACTGTTCCAGTCACAGTATTTTTTTTATTTTTTTATTAACACATCGGCCGATTCCAATCAAGGCAGGGTGGCCCGAAAAACAAAAACTTTCATCATCATTCACTCCATCACTGTCTTGCCAGAGGGGTGCTTTACACTACAGTTATAAAACTGCAACATTAACACCCCTCCTTCAGAGTGCAGACACAGTACTTCCCATCTCCAGGACTCAAGTCCGGCCTGCCGGTTTCCCTGAATCCCTTCATAAATGTTACTTTGCTCACACTCCAACAGCACGTCAAGTATTAAAAACCATTTGTCTCCATTCACTCCTATCAAATACGCTCACACATGCTTGCTGGAAGTCCAAGCCCCTCGCACACAAAACTTCCTTTACCCCCTCCCTCCAACCTTTCCTAGGCCGACCCCTACCCCGCCTTCCCTCCACTACAGATTTATACACTCTCGAAGTTATTCTGTCTCGTTCCATTCTCTCTACATGTCCGAACCACCTCAACAACCCCTCCTCAGCTCTCTGGATAATAGTTTTGGTAATCCCGCACCTCCTCCTAATTTCCAAACTCCGAATTCTCTGCATTATATTCACACCACACATTGACCTCAGACATGACATCTCCACTGCCTCCAGCCTTCTCCTCGTTGCAACATTCATCACCCATGCTTCACACCCATATAAGAGTGTTGGTATAACTATATTCTCATACATTCCCTTCTTTACTTCCATGGACAAAGTTCTTTGTCTCCACAGACTCGAAGTGCTCCACTCACCCTTTTTCCCTCATCAATTCTATGATTCACCTCATCCTTCATAGACCCATCTGCTGACATGTCCACTCCCAAATATCTGAATACATTCACCTCCTCCATACTCTCTCCCTCCAATCTGATATCCAATCTTTCGTCACCTAATCTTTTTGTTATCCTCATCACCTTACTCTTTCCTATATTCACTTTCAATTTTCTTCTTTTACACACCCTACCAAATTCATCCACCAACCTCTGCAACTTCTCTTCAGAATCTCCCAAAAGCACAGTGTCATCAGCAAAAGCAACTGTGACAACTCCCACTTTGTATTTAATGCTTTATCTTTTAACCCCACACCTCTTGCCAAGACCCTCGCATTCACTTCTCTTACAACCCCATCTATAAATATATTGAACAACCACGGTGAAATCATACATCCTTGTCTAAGGCCCACTTTTACTGGGAAATAGTCCCCTTCCCTCCTACACACTCTAACTTGAGCCTCACTATCCTCATAAAAACTCTTCACTGCTTTCAGTAACCTACCTCCTATTCCATACACCTGCAACATCTGCCACATTGCCCCCCTATCCACCCTATCATACGTCTTTTCCAAATCCATAAATGCCACAAAAACCTCTTTACCCTTATCCAAATACTGTTCACCTATATGTTTCACTGTAAACACTTGGTCTACACACCCCTACCTTTCCTAAAGCCCCTTGTTCATCTGCTATCCTGCTTTCTGTCTTACTCTTAATTCTTTCAATAATAACTCTACCATACACTTTACCAGGTACACTCAACAGACTTATTCCCCTATAATTTTTGCACTCTCTTTTGTCCCCTTTGCCTTTATACAAAGGAACAATACACGCTCTCTGCCAATCCCTAGGTACCTTACCCTCTTCCATACATTTATTAAATAATAGCACTAACCACTCCAAAACTATATCCCCACCTGCTTTTAACATTTCTATCTTTATCCCATCAATCCCAGCTGCCTTACCCCCTTTCATTTTACCCACTGCCTCACGAACTTGCCCCACACTCACAACTGGCTCTTCCACACTCCTACAAGATGTTATTCCTCCTTGCCCTATACACGAAATCACAGCTTCCCTGTCTTCATCAACATTTAACAGTATTGTGCCTTTTTATTCTTTCTGTACATGTAAAGATAGTCTGATCTGATCTTCATTATGGCCCAATCTAAGACCAGGCCATGGTGAGGATAATACCCAGAACTAATAACATAACAAATACTGTACCTTATTGCCAGAAGTAATGAGGTGCTGAGCCCATCGTTTAAGGATATCAACAGATTCATGGATAGGAAGAGCACACTTGGCCAGCCACACTGAATGCTCCCAGTTGCCGTAGGACTGCAGGTAACGGCAAGCATCACCAGCCTTACCGATCAAACACAACAACTCAACACCTGCAAAAAATACAGTGTGTCTGTTCTGTAGAAATCATTACGACTCTTAGAACATAAGAATGGAGGAACACTGCAGCAGGCCTATTAGCCCATACAAGACAGGTCTTTCTCAAAACCAACCATTCCCACCCACGTATTTGTCCAACTTTTTCCTAGAGATGCCCAAGAATTTGCTTCAGTACCTTTGGTACTAATCAAACCCAGCTCTTTTCATTCATATATTTGCTAATTAAAATATGGAATACTTTTTTTTTTAACAAACCGGCCATATTCCACTGAGGCAGTGTGATGAAAAAGGAAAAACAAAAGTTTCTCTTTTCAAATTTTGCAATTTATACAGGAGAAGGGGTTACTAGCCCCTTGCTCCCGATATTTTAGTTGATTCTTACGACACGCATGGCTTACGGAGGAAGAATTCTGTTCCAATTCCCCATGGAAAATGGAATACTTATAATTATAAAATAATGAATGTTATTCATATCAAAAGAATTGCCAAACAAGAACATAAAAAAAGAAGGAACACTGCAGCAGGCATACTGGCCCATAATAGGCAGGTCCTTCTCAAACCCAAACCCACTAACAAAAATATTTGCCAAACCCATTTTCAATGTTACCCAATGGATAAATTTTTATAACCCTGTTAACTGATGTTCTGCAAGTTCTACTCAAATCCAATCCCTCACACTAATATATTTATCTAACCTTATATTTAAAGCTACTCAATGTTTTAGATTCAATGAACCTACTAGGCAGACTGTTCCACTCATCAACTACTCTATTTCCGAACCAGTACTTTCCTACATAGTACTTTCTAAATCTAAACTTATCCAATTTGAATCCATTATTTCGAGGGATATCCTCAGAATCTTATTTGTATCTCCTTTATTTATGATCATCTTCCACTTAGAATCTTTAATCATATCTCTCCTCAATCTAAGTCTTACACGAGAATGTAGGTTAAGGGCGTACACATAAAAAGAAAAACTTTCATTTTTCTTTTTAGTTCACCCTGCCTCAGTGGGAGATGGCTGGCGCATTGACAAAAAATACAACTGCAATACTCTTTACCATTACAGTAGTATACACTTTTGGGCCTTGGCAGAATTATTACTGTGTACAGAGTGACAAAATAATATGGGCTACATTTCATGGGAAAATGAATCTTATGTACCTGAAATTGATAGATACAGACAGTTGCAAAACACAGACTTCGTCCTCAATTACGTCATCTCTCAAAAAGGAACAGGAATCTGTGGAACTTCAGTTCAACCAATTTTGCATAATTACAAGTGCCCACATCTAGTATTTTGTTACTATACACTGCCTAACCTAACTATTTAGCCTTTAATAGCCCTTATTTAAAAAAAAAACTGCTTTCTCATGTGCATCTTTAATCACTATGAGCAACTCAACATTATTGTAACTGAAGGGACCATTGTATTCTACATTCTACTTCCTTCTGAAGCCTACTCACCTTCCCATATATTGCCGGCAGCAATCAAGTTGGTAGCTACAAGTTTAATTGTAGACTGAGCTTGGGTAGAGTGATGGGTGGCAGCGAGCAGACACGCCCGTAAGCAGTCTGTGTAGAAGTGTTGGTTCGATGCATCAGCATCCAGCAGAAGTCTGACAGCGCGATCTCTTTCACCGATCACTGCCAGACAACGACCAAGTGTTGCACGCTGCGCACCTTCTAAGTTCTTGCTCTCGTGTATGGCTAAACGCTCTAGTTCGTGATGCTGTTAAAAAGAAATAACTAAAAATGTAAATCGTAAAATAAGCAAAGTACATACAAGTGTTATGTGAACTATAAAAGGGAATATATACAGTGGTACCCCACGTTTCGGCCATACGTAATTCGTTCCAGAAGGCTGTTCGAGTGCCGTTACCGAACAAATTTGTTCCCATAAGGAATAATGTAAATTAGATTAGCCCGTTTCAGACCCCCAAAAATACACTTACAAAAGCACTTACAATATAATTGTTCGAGTTGGGAGCTGTACGAAACTCGGGGTACCACTGTATAAGGCACTGACGATGTGTAACCAAGAACTTGAAACAATGGATGCTACATTTGTTATTAAGCAATCTACATAGGTTACTAGTACTTAAATTCTGTATGCAATTGCATATGCAAGTACAGTGGTACCTCTACTTACAAGCAAAATTTGTTCCAGTCGTCTATTCAAATGCCGATACCGAAGGAATTTTTTCCCATAAGAAATAGTGAAAATTAGGTTAATCTACTTCAGACCCCCAAAAATACACTTACAAAAGCACCTACAAAAATACATTTACATAATTGTTCGAGTTGGGAGCTGCTCGTAAGTAGAGGTACCACTGTATTGTAATGTGATATGAGGCAGGAAAGACTAATGCACCACACAAACATGGGGAAGTGATACCCCAGGCATAAAGACCTGCCTACATTTCCTGAATTCATGTTTATCCTGCTGAAGCCTCAGGAATAAAGATGATGATCATAACAAGATCTTATACAAAGAAAATATACAAATGATAAAATTCTAATAGAACATACTTTATAAGTGGCAGCATCACACAGATGATGATAAGTGGTTTCAAGTGGGTGGGAGGGTGGGAGGGATGCTGGAGGACAGAGGTCTTCACTCCCACCACTCTTCTCTGATGCAGAGTCACCCAGAGTGATCAATTCTGCACTACCAACACTGCTGTTGCTACTGCTGCTCTCATCCTATAAGAGAATAAAATACAACAATAAAATTGTTCAGTCTTCAAACTCAATCCTCACAAAGTGAAAGTAACATACAGGTTACAATTAACATAAGAACATAAGAAAGAAAGAACACTGAAGCAGGCCTACTGGCCCATGCGAGGCAGGTCCAAGTCTCCAACCGGCTTAAGCCAATGCCCCGACCCAGCCAGGTCAGGTTACATTCACTTAAGGAAGGAGCACGGCATCTGACCTAGTGGCACAAGCTAGTCAGGACCAACTTACACCCACCCGCACCCACTCATATTTTTATCTAGCCGACCACCTGGATTTAACCCTCCCCAGGTAAACTCCAGGTAGTCAGGTCACTTCCACTTAAGGAATTAGTACGGCATCTGACCTAGTAGCACAAGCTAGTCAGGTCCAACTCACACCCACCCACACCCACTCATGTATTTATCTAACGTATTTTTAAAACTACACAACGTCCCAGCCCCTATGACGGTACTCGGGAGTTTGTTCCACTCATCCACAACTCTATTACCAAACCAGTGCTTTCCTATATCCTTCCTGAATCTGAACTTTTCCAACTTGAAACCATTGCTGCGAGTCCTGTCTTGGCTGCATATTTTCAGCACGATATTTACATCCCCTTTATTTATTCCTGTTTTCCATTTATACACCTCAATCATATCCCCCCTAGAGGGGGGACGTAGCTGCATTCCTCGTTTTTTGACATACAAATAAGCTCTTTGTATAGTAAATAGTTATAAGAAGGGTGGTGATGTTTCACACAAATTTGTGTCTCACTTGAAAATGTGTGTAATTTGGGGCTTTTGCAGGTTGTAGACTTTCTGAATTTTACTACTATATTTTTTTTCAACACGCTGGCTGTCTCCCACTGAGGTAAGGTGACCCGAAAAAGAAACACTTTTACCAATCTGTAATTTATCATTAATAAATATTGTAATACAAAGTAAGGTTAGGCTGACTTAGGTAAGGTATAAATAAGGTAAATGTTTGAAGAACAACATCCTGACCCATCCTCCAGAGCGCACTTCAGAGCTCAGGTCAATACATACATAAATTTATATTTTTACTGGATGATGTAAAGAAAAACTTAAGATAGTACCTTACTCTCAGAAGTGTTTAAATTAGATGAGTCAGTACTAGGGATATAGATCAGTAGTACTGCAGTAGTCAGATGTATGCACTACCTTGGAGTGAGTTAGTGGTGGTTGTGTGAGATAATGGCAGGCAACTGTCCAGAAATCTATTTCTCCTTGGTCGCCAAACAGCTGTGCAGTCACCAGAGCTCGGTGAGCTGTAGACCCGCATGTCTCCAGAAATTCACGCAGTTCCGCAGGAATTCGTGACAGCCAAACCTCTATACCTGCAATGGCAAAATTTTAGGCATAAATAAATGCATCTACAGAAAAAGTTCACATGTATAAAGGTGGTGTCGTGCATTATTTCAACATAACCTGTACAGGAGGGCCTCACTTTACAGCGCTTTGTTTTACTGCATTTCACTAATGCAGCGGTTTTCAATTATACTCATTCTTCATTAATTCAGACTTCCTACAATAAATATATTCACCACTCACTATAAGATATGGACAAAAATATTTTAAGGTAAGTAATGTGTCACCCTGCCTCGGTGGGAGACGGCCGACTTGTTGAAAAAAAAAAAAAGTAATGTGTGTACTACTGTACATGCATTTTTTAAGCCTGGCTCTATTGCTCACTTAATATATGATACTGTAAACATGTTATCAGGCTTTTATATGCATTTGAAAGTGAAAAAGGCTACATCTCACTTTACTGCGATTTTTGCTTTACAGCAGCAGTCCAGAACCTAACCTACTGTAAAATTGGGGCCTGCCTGTATAAGTGGGGCCTGCCTGTATATATTACAGATTCCTTAAACCTAAGTGTAATGGACGTGTGTGGTATAACTATTTACTGTTTATTAATCTGTGGATGATGACAGCATGATTATTATTACTAATTTTTAATACAACAGCCATCTCCCACCAAGGCAGGGTGACCCAAAAAGAAGAAAATGTGAAGTTTTTCCCTTGCTCTCAGCATTTTAGTTGCCTCTTATGCCATGCATGGCTTACAGAGGAAGAATTCTTCTTTACTTCCCCATGGAGTACTACAGTTTTATTACAATGTAAAAATACCATATAAAGACTGAGATAATCAGAGCAGGTGGGGATATAATTTTTTGCCTTATAATTTTTAATGTGCTGTTGGAGTATGAGCAAAGTAGCATTTATGAAGGGAGTCAGAGAAACCAGTTAGTCAGACTTGAGTCCTGGAGGTGAGAAGTACAGTGCCTGCACTTAACTGTAGTGTAGGCACACCTCTGGTAAGACAGTGATGGAGTGAATGATGATGATGATGATGAACATGTTTCTTCTTTTTCGGGTCACCCGGTCTCGGTGGGAAACAGCCGGAGTATTAAAAAAAAACTGAGATGTTCGGAGCAAGTGGGAACATAGTTCTTTGCCAAATATTTCTTACATTCACTCTCTTGGTGGAGGAGCACCACCAACAAATGGTCAAGTTTTAAGGTAAGCCAGTGTTGGGGAGGCAGGATGTAGGGTATAAGTTTTTTCTCGAGTTTTTTCTCGAGTTGCAATGGGAAAACCATGATGTTACTATGAAGGACTGGTAGCTCGGACGAGACGTTAGTGGGGCCTTCATTAATGCCCAGCTGATATTTATGCATATAGACTGCCTCTCGAGAAAGAACTTTCATCCAATGGCAAGGTTCATAAAGCATATATTTCTGGTTCGCAACAGGTATTCACAAAAGGTCTTCCGCCAGCGACATCCATGTATTCCATCACTTTTCCAGAGAGTTGTTTAACAAAGGGGATATAAATAAGGTCTTGAGGATATCTCACCAAGAATGAACCCCTCAATAATGGATTCAAGTTAGATAAGTTTAGATTTAGAAAGGATATAGGAAAGTATTGGTTTGGAAATAGGGTAGTTGATGAGTGGAACAGTCTGCCTAGTAGGGTTATTGAAGCTAGGACCTTGGGTAGTTTCAAATTTAGGTTGGATAAATTCATGTGTGAGAGGGGTTGGATTTGAGTGGGAATCGCACGAGTGAATGGAATTGTCAGAGCTTATTTCTTGGGTAGCATTGAAAATTCGGTTGAGCAAGTGTTCTGTTAGTGGGACGGATTGTGAAGGACATGCCTAGTATGGGCCAACAGGCCTGCTGCAGTGTTCCTCCTTTCTTATGTTCTTATAAGTAACATGGTGTTACGGCCCCTTACCTAACAATGGTAGTTAGGTAATTACCTCACCGGCCGGCAGTCAAGGGGTTACGTCATCAGACCTGATGTTTGACTGCCGGGCCGGCTTGACTGACAGTGTCATCGAGACTCTCCCCTATTCAACACTGGAGAGTCCACCAGCTCACTGATATACTACTGGAGTTCGTCAGTCAGACCTGCATGAGAGTTGCAGTGTGGTGCTGGTGACAAGCTTTCTGACATACTACTGGAGTTCGCCAGTCAGACCTGCGTGAGAGTTGCAGACTCATGCAGTGTGGTGCTGGTGATAGCCTACAACAAGGAGAGCGGCAAGGTCACCAGAATCTACTAGCTGACTGTTGTACCTGCGACTCTGTACCTGAAATTATGTACCTGAGGTGTCTTGTGTGACACTTATGTTATGGTGTCTTGTGTGACACTTATGTTATGGCGTCTTGTGTGACACTGGTTGTCTTGTGTGACACTGGTAATGTTACACGAAGTGTCAAGGTATTTAGTGGTGTAGTCAGAGAGAGTTTGTGACGATGGCACGACACAGGTTGAGTCGTGTATTTGGGGTGTGTCATAACGCGGTGCAAAGGCTTTAATTGAGAATGTGTTCATGATACAGGGGGCGTGCCATGTGGCACAGAGAAGGTGTCGTGTGACACAGCGATTGAGTCTTTATGGTACGGGTGTCGTGGAACCCCGTAGGTGCCATAAGACAGAGACAAGGGTGTCTGAGGACACGGTGGAGAAGGAGTATCATGACAAGGTGTGGTAGTGTCCTGCGTGACACTAGAAGATGGCAGCGACTTGACACTACACCGAATACTTGATTTTACTTGTGACTTTTATCTTGTACTGTGATTTTGTGTAAAATAGGTTTTACACAGATTATTAGATTATATGTTTTTATTCAGAGTATATGTTTTTATATTAATAATAATATAATAAATATTGAAAATCTGATAGTTTACTCAGTATCCCAAACAGTCGTTTATTACAAATGCTTCTTTATTTGTAATATGAGTGGCCTGTCCGGGATCATATTATTTGTCCGGGAAATGACTGTTTGGGATAATATATATTACATAGTACCTGAATCTTTGTGTGTCGGTCATTTTGTGGTGGGGGTGTTACGGCCCCTTACCTAACAATGGTAGTTAGGTAATTACCTCACCGGCCGGCAGTCAAGGGGTTACGTCATCAGACCTGATGTTTGACTGCCGGGCCGGCTTGACTGACAGTGTCATCGAGACTCTCCCCTATTCAACACTGGAGAGTCCACCAGCTCACTGATATACTACTGGAGTTCGTCAGTCAGACCTGCATGAGAGTTGCAGTGTGGTGCTGGTGACAAGCTTCCTGACATACTACTGGAGTTCGCCAGTCAGACCTGCGTGAGAGTTGCAGACTCATGCAGTGTGGTGCTGGTGATAGCCTACAACAAGGAGAGCGGCAAGGTCACCAGAATCTACTAGCTGACTGTTGTACCTGCGACTCTGTACCTGAAATTATGTACCTGAGGTGTCTTGTGTGACACTTATGTTATGGTGTCTTGTGTGACACTTATGTTATGGCGTCTTGTGTGACACTGGTTGTCTTGTGTGACACTGGTAATGTTACACGAAGTGTCAAGGTATTTAGTGGTGTAGTCAGAGAGAGTTTGTGACGATGGCACGACACAGGTTGAGTCGTGTATTTGGGGTGTGTCATAACGTGGTGCAAAGGCTTTAATTGAGAATGTGTTCATGATACAGGGGGCGTGCCATGTGGCACAGAGAAGGTGTCGTGTGACACAGCGATTGAGTCTTTATGGTACGGGTGTCGTGGAACCCTGTAGGTGCCATAAGACAGAGACAAGGGTGTCTGAGGACACGGTGGAGAAGGAGTATCATGACAAGGTGTGGTAGTGTCCTGCGTGACACTAGAAGATGGCAGCGACTTGACACTACACCGAATACTTGATTTTACTTGTGACTTTTATCTTGTTCTGTGATTTTGTGTAAAATAGGTTTTACACAGATTATTAGATTATATGTTTTTATTCAGAGTATATGTTTTTATATTAATAATAATATAATAAATATTGAAAATCTGATAGTTTACTCAGTATCCCAAACAGTCGTTTATTACAAATGCTTCTTTATTTGTAATACATGGGTATAAACAAACACTGCCAACTTACTGTGCAGTTGTTCTGGTGTGAAGCCATCTTCTCCTGTGAATGAGAGGGAATAATGTGGTCGCCATGGCTGTTGGGTCATCAAGGTTCGCAGGTTGAGTGAAGCTTCACCAGCTAACAGGTAAGGAGATACTATTGGCTCTGCAAAAATATAATAGATGGAGAATAATTAATATGTTATTTACTTGCTTTTTTTATATAATTTATTATTTATCATTGCAGGCCTTACATGGTTTTATGCACAAGTAGCTCAATAAAATTAATGGTAAAGGACTTTGTACAACAAACCTTTGGTGCAATACTGGTATATTGGAGTACTGGAAGACTTGAGCGCCATGTCCATCACCCGAAGACATCCGTCAATGGTAGCCAGAACAGGACGGTCTGATGCTCCCCAGTCCACGTCCACCACTTTCACAATATCCCGTGGTGACTTTACCTGGCTCACTAGCACCACCTAACAAAATAAGATCGAGAACTCTATGCAAAAAATAATCTACTTTGTACACAAAACAAATGAGTCAGGTGAAAAGAAACAAAGTCGCTACAGACATACCTCACTAATACGGTGGATCAGCTTCCTTGCCAAAGATATACAGTGGTACCCCGGTTTACGATGGTCCCCAAACTCACCCTTTTATGTAAGTTTATTTTTTTAAATGCTTTTGTAAGTGTAATTTTGGGGGTCTAAAAGGACTAGTCTATTTTACAACTTTTCTTAAGGAGATAAATTCGTTTGGTAATGGCACTTGAACAGCATTCTGGAATGAAAAAATATCGTAAACCGGGGTACCACTGTATTGACATCATAACTCACATGACCCATGCATTCCATTAAATAAATTCTGAAGTTTATCAGGAATATTAATCTCTTGCTATTATGAGAGGGGGAAAAAAATCATGACATTCATCCCACTTACATCTCTCACATCCCAGATATCAATTCCATCAGCAAAAAGCACAACAAGTTTCATGTTATCTCGTCCTGGGGCAAAGCGCACTTTGCGAATCCAACCCCGATGAGTGGCTATGTGTCTGGAGATGCGAGTTTTCAGGTCCCATACTATCAGGTTACCATCAGCATCACTCAACACTATCTCGTGGCTCTTCCAAGCGATAGAGGTGATAGCACTCATCTGAGACTGTGGATGTGTACAAGAAATAAAATCTTTGAAGTTCTGAAAATTTCTTAGCTAGAATAAAAACTTTTATTCAAATAAATAAGCCCACACAGCTGCATGATGACAAGGATACACAGAGTTAAAATGTACCTCTCGAGAAGATACGTACGTATATATGTATCAATAAGGTTAATACAAATATATAATAATCACAAAGTTGGAAGTGTACAAATTAATACTGAAATGTCTTTAGAAATATTTAAATAAGCTCTTTAATACTGCAGACTCTCTAGACATGAAAAGGAACCCATCAAAAGTACCCTGCCAAGGTGGGGTATGGCAGGTGTTGAAAAACCCATCAAAGGTAACCTGCCAAGGTGGGGGATGGCAGGTGTTTTGAAAAACCCATCAAAGGTACCCTGCCAAGGTGGGGGATGGCAGGTGTTTTGAAAAACCCATCAAAGGTACCCTGCCAAGGTGGAGGATGGCAGGTATGTTGAAAAAAAAAAATTATGTCATAACTTGAATCCGTACTGTAGTGTACTTACATCTGGTGGCACTTTTGTCCCATCCTTGATCACATTACCCTCAACTGAGAAGTGGTAGAGCTGACCTTCAGTGTCAGTAAAAACAAAGGATTCTTTGGCAATGCTTGCTTTGTCTCCTCCTGATAGAAAAAAAATAAAATATTGACACTATGATTATTTGTGAGGAGAGCTAGCCTTAAGGTTAGGCCAGCTATGGATGAACTGATGTGAAGTATAGCAGATCCCCAAATTTACAAATACAGTGGACCCCTGAGTAACGAGCATAATTCATTCCAGAAGCCTGCTCAAGTGCCATTACCAAACAAATTTATTCCCTTAAGAAATAATGTCAAGTAGGTTAGTCCATTTCAGACCCCCAAAAATACACTTACAAAAGCACTTACAATATTATACTTACATAATTGTACGATTTCCGGGGTGCTCGTAACTCGGGGGTCCACTGTGAACTTGTGCTCCTAGTACTGCAACTTACAATTTTTTTTTTTTGACTTACCAGCCATCTCCCATTGATGTAAGGTGACCTGAAAAACTGAAAAAGAAAAAAACCACTTGCACTATCATTCATTCAATCATCTTTCCGGAAGCATGCTAACATCAGAGTTCAGATCACCCAACTGCCACATCTCAACCCCTCCTTCAGAGTGCAGGCACTGTACCTTTCCTCTCCTGGACTCAATTTCTGCTAATGGGTTCCCTGAATCACTTCATAAATGCTACTTTGCTCATACTCCAATAGCACATCAAATCACAAATACCATTTGCCTCTACTCACTCCTATCTCATACACTCACACAAGCTTGTTGGATGTCCAAGCCCCTTGGCACTCAAAATCTCCCTTACCCCTTCCCTCCAACCCTTCCTGGTATGATTCCTACCCCTCCTCTCCACCCCAGATGTATGTGCTTTTCTAGTACGTAATCCTGTTTTGCTCCATTCTTCTGAATAATAAATAATACTTTTGGTAACCCCACACTGTCTTCTGATCTCCTAGCTACAAATTCTCTGCATAATGTTCACACTGCCTTCAAACATGACACCTCACTGCCTTCAACCTCCTCCTGGATGCAATACAGTGGACCCCCAACTTTCGAACATTCTTTATTCCAGAATGCTGTTCAAGTGTTGTTACCAAACGAATTTATTCCCATAAGGAATGATGTAAATTAGATTAGTCCATTTCAGACCCCCAAAAATACACTTATAAAAGCACTTACAATAATAAACTTACATAAAAGGGCGAGTTTGGAGTGTTCGAATAGCGAGGGTCCACTGTATTTAACCCTTTAACTGTCCACACGTAGATCTACGTTCACTCGCGCACTGCTCCGAATATTTAAAAAAAAAAAAAATCATTTTTTTTTTAAAAAAATGAAGAGCGCATTTTTATAAACAGGATAGACTAAAAAAAATTTTTTAGGGCCAGTACTTACCGAAATATAAGCCCGACAAGTTGGTGCTGGATGCTCACCTGACGGCAACATCAAGTCCTGCCGCTTGCAGAAGTAATGCCGATATACCTTTTTTCCTAGTTTTTATTTTAATTTATAAAATTTTTATGTTCTGGTGGAGATGTCCTGTCTAAGGGCAATGTGTGGTGTAAATATTATGCAGAAAATTCGGAATGTGGAAATTAGGAGAAGGTGTGGAGTTACTAAAAGTATTTGTCAGAGGGCTGAAGAGGGTTTGTTGAGGTGGTTTGGTCATTTAGAGAGAATGGATCAAAGTAGAATGACTTGGAGAGCGTATAAATCTGTAGGGGAAGGAAGGCGGGGTAGGGGTCGTCCTAGAAAAGGTTGGAGGGAAGGGGTAAAGGAGGTTTTGTGGGCGAGGGGCTTGGACTTCCAGCAAGCATGTGTGAGCGTGTTAGATAGGAGTGAATGGAGACGAATGGTTTTTGGGACATGACGATCTGTTGGAGTGTGAGCAGGGTAACATTTTGTGAAGGGATTCAGGGAAACCAGTTAATTGATTTAGTTGGACTTGAGTCCTGGAAATGGGAAGTACAATGCCTGCACTTTAAAGGAGGGGTCTGAGATAGTGACAGCTGGGAGGGACTTTTCTCAGCTGTCGTATCTGAGCTCCTCTGCAAAGACAGTGATTATGTATGAGTGTGGTGAAAGTGTTGAATGATGATGAAAGTATTTTCTTTTTGGGGATTTTCTTTCTTTTTGGGTTACCCTGCCTCGGTGGGAGACGGCCGACTTGTTGAAAAAAAAAAAAAAAAAAATTATAATTTATAATAGTTCTTGTGATTTCATAGCCAATCTTTGTTCTAACACTAATATTAGGTACTGAAATAGTACTCAAATAGTCACAATGACACCAACAGGTGAACAATTTCACCTGCCTTGGTCATTTACTATTGTCTATAAATATATACGAAGTATTTATAGGTCCCAGCAATGTTTTAGACATCCTGGATTATATATGAAACTCCTTGAAGAATGTTGTTATGACAATTGTCAGATAACTACTGATAAGGCAGTGACATTGATGAATGAATGTGTGCAAGGAACCCTCGCATTGTTTTCACTGTCTGTATCTATACAGTGGACCCCCGAGTTTCGTAAACCCCGGAAATCGTACATTTATGTAAGTATAATATTGTAAGTGCTTGTGGAAAAGTATTTTTTGGGGTCTGAAATAGACTAACCTATGTGAAAGTTTTCCTTAAGGGAGAAAATTCGTTCGGTAATGGCACTTGAGCAGACTTCAGGAGTGAAGTTTTTACGAAACTCGGGGGTCCACTGTACATACATCTATCTGTCTATCTATCTATCTGTCTATCTATCTGTCTGTCTGCCTATCTATCTGTCTGTCTATCTATCTGTCTATCTATCTGTCTGTATATCTATCTGTCTATCTGTCTGTCTATCTATGTCTATATATCTGTGTATCTATCTGTCTAGCTCAGCTTATCTGTCTTTGTCTGTCTGCCTGTGTGTGCCTGGAGTATAATATGAAACTCCTTGACGAATGGTGTTATGACAAGTGTCAGATAACACTGACAGCCCAATGACATTGATGAATGGGAGCAGGGAACCCTCTCCGTGTTTCCACTGTATCTGTCTAGCTCTGCTTATCTGTCTTTCCGTCTGCCTGTGTGTGTGTCTTTCCGTCTGCCTGTGTGTGTGTGTCTTTCCGTCTGCTTGTCTCAGTCTGAGTGCGGCTCGTAAGCCAACAGGTATTATACGCGATGCAGAAGTGACAATGCGTATTACTTGCCAGTTATGGTATTATGTCTTATATCTACAAGCATTGTATAGCACTATGCCTGGAAATTTTGGGTTATCCTAGGTAATTTACACTATGTATAATAACTGTAATTATGTGTACATGTGAGAGAGAGACAAAGAGAGAGAGATATTACAGATATATATAGATAAACAGAGATATAGACAGATACAGAGATTTTTTTTTTTTTTCAACAAGTCGGCCATCTCTCACTGCCACTCCCGAGGCAGGGTGCCCAAAAAGAAAGAAAATCCCCAAAAAGAAAATACTTTCATCATCATTCAACACTTTCACCACACTCATACATAATCACTGTCTTTGCAGAGGAGCTCAGATACGACAGCTGAGAATAGTCCCTCCCAGCTGTCACTATCTCAGACCCCTCCTTTAAAGTGCAGGCATTGTACTTCCCATTTCCAGGACTCAAGTCCAACTAAATCAATTAACTGGTTTCCCTGAATCCCTTCACAAAATGTTACCCTGCTCACACTCCAACAGATCGTCATGTCCCAAAAACCATTCGTCTCCATTCACTCCTATCTAACACGCTCACACATGCTTGCTGGAAGTCCAAGCCCCTCGCCCACAAAACCTCCTTTACCCCTTCCTCCAACCTTTCTAGGACGACCCCTACCCCGCCTTCCTTACCCTACAGATTTATACGCTCTCCAAGTCATTCTACTTTGATCCATTCTCTCTAAATGACCAAACCACCTCAACAACCCCTCTTCAGCCCTCTGACAAATACTAAATATAGAGATATAGGACAGATAATATAGACAGATATAGACAGAGATATAGACACAGAGACAGCCAAAGCCAGCCTGCCGAATATATAAGAACATAAAAAAGAAGGAACACTGCAGAAGGCCTACTGGCCCATGCAAGGCAGGTCCATGTCACCCCACAGCTTAGACCAATGACCCACCTAGTCAGGTCACATCCTCTGAAGGAAGAAGCACAGCATCAGACCTAGTAGCACAAGCTAGTCAGGTCCAACTCATACCCACCCACAACCACTCATGTATTTAGCGAACCTATTTTTACTTTCCTCTTATAAGGGGAGTGTTAATGCGACATGACATCATTGAAACCATGGTGT
>WNWK01019873.1:0-36933 GCA_009830355.1 Cherax destructor | reverse complement strand
AGGTTCAATGGCCTGTTAACCTGAGTGTAAAAGGGAGCTTGGAGCAAAGAAACACAGTAGAAAATGCTTTGAATTTGCATTTCCTTCACCAAGCAATTTGTATTATATCAGACTTTTGTATTTTCCTTCAAGTATAGATAAGGCTTTGTACAAGTATGTACACTATGCATAGAGAGAGTAATATAGTGTACGCCACGGTCGTCAAGGCAAAACAGCAGCCAATAGACAGAGACAACCGTACCACAACCAGCTCAATGCAGGAATGACAATGACAAATTTGCGAGTGGTAACCACATCGCCTTTGCTATTGGTAAACTCGCATTATGATTGGCTGAACCGAGTCGTTGATTTGATGATGGGGCCCCATCTCAAACCCTTAACGATGGTTCGCTGGTTGGAGGGGAGCCTATGTGGGTGTGTTTAACATGCTCTGAATAAAGGGTACGTACTCTTTGCATGCAACAATGTACAATTTATAAATAAGAAAGATTTACACTTAAATTTATAAATAAATATTTACACTTTAATTTATAAATAAGAAATATTCACACTTCTATAAATAAGAAAGATTTACACTTACCTTGGAGGAGATGTTGGCAGAGGGCAGCTCTAGTCTGTGTCCCTATATTCCTCAAACAAACAATGGAGGAGTTAGGTTTCGTGTCGTCATTTTTCTATCGTTTAATGGCTTAACTTACTTGCTACACTGTTAATGCTACACATTATCGCTGGCTGGTGCTATAGCCTTTATCGACTCCACTTTGATACTTTGCTACGATTTCTTTCTTTAATTCTATGGTGTTCCTCACTTTCTTTACCAAAGGACTGACACTAGGAGCTTTCTTTGGGCCTGTGGTGGCTTATTTAGCAGTCACACACAATAATCAAGGGCCAAAAACAATGGATTGTTAAGAAATGTTTTGTATGACTCGCAGGATAATGTTCACTCAACCAGAAACAATGCTAGACTGCCTGAGAATGTGCGTGGGAGGCGGGCTTGCGGGCTTTGTATGTGCGCTGGGCACTGGACAGGTTCCGTACCATGAACGAAAACAGAGGTAATCACCAAAAACGGAGGTAAAATTTCTCCGAAAAAACTGCACGAAAACTGAAACACACGAAAACAGAGATACACGAAAACGGAGGGTTGACTGTAATATAAATACAATTAATCCGTTCCAGACACCCAAAAATATTAACAATGAAATTGATAAATGAACATTTAACCCTTTCAGGGTCCAAGGGCGGTCTCCGAAACTCGTTCTCAGGGTCCAAGAATTAAAAAAAAAAAAAAATTATTTTTCTTATGAAATGATAGAGAATCTTTTTCCGATCATAACGCCACAAAAATTATGAAATTTGATAGAAAACTAACGGAATTATGCTTTCGCGAAGTTAGCGGCAGCCATGACACTTACACATCGGCGATTTCGCCCAATTTGGGCCCTATTTACGGCAAATTTCAATGTTTCAGGCAACTAAAGTTATAGCTATTTCGCTAGAACTCCATTTCTTCTATCGATTGAGTACAAGAAACAGCCTATTTACCTATCACAACTACCCAAAATAGTGGTCAGAAAATGGCAATTTGGCCAATTTCACACAAATTTCAAACGATGCCAATTTCAAAATAGGGTCCAGAATAAACAAGGCAGACATTCCTGGCACTAAAATAACGTCTTCTCTGTTCATTAGTCACGTTTCCAGGCCCCTCTTACATTACTTTTGCTTTTGAATTTTTATTCTCACAAAAAAATAGAAGATTTACTGTTATGTATACAACTGCATCATTGTATAAATAGTATAAATAATATTAGAGCACTTGTGCATGAATATTAGACTCGCCAGTTGATGTGTATTGGATGCATGGTGTGATTTGTTTACTCTTGAACATCGTCAAAAATCGAACATTTTTGCTACTTTGAGCTCAATTTCAAGGTACTTGTCTTTGTCAAACCAATCAAAATCATCTTCATTTCTGTAATATATCTTCCAGTCTATCAAATGTGACCAAGAAAACGAGAATACATCAATAAATACCATACGAAAAAAGACTGCAAAGTCGCTGTTTTAAACCAAAAACACGGTCAGAGTTTTTTTTTCCTCATTATGCACTGTGTGGTGCAGGAATTTTTTTATACTGCGCACACTGACCGCACAGACCCATTCTATCACATCTAGGCCTAACAGCCTGTTTCTGCTTGATTTGAGGGCGCTAGAATTTAGGCGTACTAGTACGTCAATAACCTCAGGGCGTAAGCCGTACTAGTACGTCAATAACCCTGAAAGGGTTAAATCACTATTGCATACCTTTATTGAAGACTCTTGTTGGCATATGGAAGAAGGCGAGGAGGGGTGAGAGAGGAGAGCTTATATATTGGAAGTGGAATCCCCTCCATAAGGCCTTCAGGTATCAAATCCCTATCTGGGGTTACTTCCCTTCTTTGTCTTTTACTGGCACTAGGACCAGGTTGAGAGTCACTGGACCCCTGTCACACAAAAAATCTTTCCAGAGAGCTCTGTTTCTGGCATCTCTTTAAGATTTGCCTAAAATGGGACAAGGTATTGTCACTGAACATGTTGCAGATACGGCTTGTATCAGCTTGGTCAGGGTGATATTTTTCCATCAAAAGTTTACTACTCATTCTACTTTGCACACATGTCCTTAATCACTTAAGAAGGCACCTTCTTCCCTCTCTCTTCCTCCTCCTCTGAAGCAATTTCCTCAGGTAAGGTCTGTTGCTGTTCCAGATGAAGGTCTTGCAGCTCTTCAGTGGTTAGCTCTTCCCTGTGGTCCTCCCCCAACTCTTCCACATCCTGGCCACTCACCTACAACCCCCATGGACATCCCCAAAGACACAATAAAGTTGATATTACAAGATGGCCAATAATATGCCTAGGTATGCCTAGGCTTTTCAGGCAGTCTTATGATAGGTCTTACTCAATAGCTATACAATGAATATACAGATTGTAAGGTTAGGTTAGGTTTACAAAATTTAGGTACTGGAATTTAAACATTGAGAATTTAACAATTAGTATAAGAAGTTAGCAATTAGTTTATATATTAATGATAAAGGTGATATATTGGCATAATATAGTTTCTATATTGGAGTGTCTTAGGCAAACTTATGACTAGCTTAAGTATTATGAAGCAATAGTTGTATTAGAATTTTGGTTAGAACTGTGCAAATTAAGGGGAATCACAGATATCAATAAGTGTATTTTGCTGTTGTTAGTAATGTGCAAATTAAGGAGAATCACAGATATCAATAAGTGTATTTTGCTGTGGATATGTGCAAGATAAAGTAGTTTTCGTATGGTTAACTACCGGTTGGGTGCGTAAGTGAGATAAGATGTTTTTTAACGGTGCTTTTGAAAATGGAGGTTGTGTCTGCAGTTCTAGAGTTTTCAGGCAGGGAGTTCCAGATTTTAGGCCCTTTTATGCGCATTGAATTTTTGTATAGATTTAGTCGGACACGGGGAATGTCAAAGAGATGTTTATGTCTGGTATTATGTCTATGGGTCCTGTCACAACTGTCAAGAAAGTGTTTTAGCTCAGGGTTAAAGTTGGAATTAATGGTTCTATAAATGTAGATAGCAGAGTAGTAAGTATGGATGTTCTGGACAGTGAGTAGGTTTAGGTCTTTGAAGAGTGGGGGGGTGTGCTGCCTAGCGTTGGATTGTGTGATAATTCTTACTGCGGTTTTTTGTTGGGTTATTATTGGCTTTAAGTGGGTAATTGCTGTTGATCCCCATGCACAAATGGCATATGTGAGGTAGGGATAGATAAGTGAGTAGTATAGTGTGAGTAGGGCTGATTGTGGTACATAATACCGTATCTTAGAGAGGATCCCCACAGTTTTGGACACTTTCTTTGTTATGTGTTGGATATGGGTGCTGAATTTCAGGCTGCTGTCAAGGTGAAGGCCCAGGAACTTGCCCTCGTTATGTCTAGCAATAGGCGTAGAGTTTATCTTAATGTTTAATCGTGGATCATCTGTTCTGTTGCCAAACATAATATAGAAGGTCTTATCAGTGTTGAGTGTAAGTTTATTGGCTGTCATCCATGTTGATATTTTTATTAATTCGTCGTTAACAATGGTATTAAGCGTGGCAAGGTTTGTGTGGGAGATGACATAAGTTGTGTCGTCAGCAAAGAGTATTGGTTTCAGGTGTTGTGATACATTGGGAAGATCATTGATGTATAAGAGGAAGAGCAGGGGACCAAGGACACTTCCCTGCGGTACGCCGGTGTCTAGTGGTAGTGTCGTGGAGGATGTGTCTTTAATAGTGACATACTGGTACCTATTAGTGAGGTAGGATTTGAGGTATGCTAGTGCATGACCTCTTATTCCATGTGTCAAAAGCTTTCCTTAAGTCAATAAAAAGTCCTAGTGGATATTCCTTATTTTCAAGTGCTGTGTAAAGCAGGTCTATCATTTTTACTATTGCATCGTTAGTGCTTTTATTTTTCCTGAAGCCAAATTGGCAGGGGTTGAGTATGCTTTGTGTCGTTATAAACGAGTATAATCTCTTGTGCACAAGTTTCTCGAATATTTTGGATAGCAATGGTAGATTTGATATAGGCCTATAGTTATTTACGTCTGTAGGGTCACCACCTTTGTGTATTGGTGTAACCCTTGCTGTTTTGAGTAGTGTTGGGAAGGTGCTAGTTTCTAATGATTTGTTAAAAAGTAAAGAAATAGGATATGAAAGGACATGAGCAGCTCGTTTGTATATTAAGGGTGGAACTTGAGACAGATGTCCTGATTTATTTTTAAGTGACTTGATTATCATGGAGATTTCAGTGGGTTCTGTAGGTGCAAGATATAAGGAGGATGGGAAATTCCCATCTAGGTAATCACTTGCTCGGGCATTGGTATCTGGAATTTTACTGGCAAGATTTGATCCTATAGTTGAGAAGAAGTCATTTATCTTGTTTACTGTATCAATAGGCTGTAGTGGTGTTTCGTTTGGTTTAGTTAGGACAATATCCCTATTTTTTTTCAGTTTGTGGGTGCCCATAATCCGTGAGAGTGTTTTCCAGGTCTTTTTTATATCTCCTCTTGTTTCAGTGAATCTGCTGGAGTAGTACAATTGTTTGGCTTTTTTAATTAGTTTGGTGAGAACTGATGAATAGTGGTTAACAAACTCCTTATGTATGAATCCCCGTCTATATTGCTTCTCATATTGATGTTTCTTGTTAATGGATTTTAGTAAGTTGTTAGTTAGCCATGGGCAGCCTAACCGTTTATTCGTAATCTGTTTCATTTTTATACGACAATGTTTGTTGTATAGTCTATGCAATTTATTAAGAAAGGTGTCTGTCCACTCATCGATACCCTTGGCATTTGGGAATTCTATAGCCCAGTCAACTGTGTCTAGCTCTGTTGTGAAGTTATTTATTGAAGCTTGGTCATGGAGTCGGAATGAAACTTTGGTGTATTCTAGGGGCGGTTTACTAATGTTTGTTAAGAGGAAGGTGGGGTAGTGGTCTGTGGTGCTGTCTGTTATTATCCCCGATTTAAGGGGGGCTAGGATATTGGTCCATATATGGTCGATTATGGTTGCACTCGTATCAGTAAGCCTAGTTGGTTTGGTTATTGTTGGTATGAGAAGTGTGTTGTTCATATTGTTGATGAAATCGGTTACTGGCTGGTCATCTGGTAGGCCAAGGTTGATGTTGAAGTCTCCAGCTAAGATAAGGTGGTGTTTGTTCAATTGGTTGTTTGTTATTTGCGTTTTTAGTTGATCGCTAAAATTTGGGATGTTTGTATGAGGCATCCGGTAAATGGCCCCGATGGTTATGGGAGTCTTAAGGTTTTGTGCAGTAAATTTAGCAAAAATATATTCTCCATATTCATCATTTTAGCAAATGGTGTCACAGCAGGATATTTCATTAGAGTAATAGATTGCAATACCTCCCCCCGCTTGATGTGGTCTGCAGTTGTGTATTGCTGTGTATCCTGGCAGCGAGTAGATATCTATTGTATCCTGCTTAAGCCAGGTTTCAGTAAGGACAATACATGTGAAGGTTTTTTTTAGGGAACCAAGGAGGGCAAGGAGGTCATCATAGTGTTTGCTTAAGGATCGGACATTGTAGTTAAGAACTGTTATACTTTTAGTAGTGTTTAGGACAGTGTGGGCTTGTGATGCTGTGTAGTAGAGGCAGTTATTTTCCAGTAAATTTTGAATGGGTGTTCGATTAAATAGGTTTAGATCAGGGTCGACGTGATCATTCATCATTTAGGTTAAATAGTGATTTTGTTATATCATGTATAGTGTGGTGAGTTATAGTACTGATATCTGTTGTAAGGGGATGTTTTGGTAAGTATATAACTAATGCACATTGGTCAAATAGAGTATAGTAACAAATAAACATAGTGGTCTTGGTATTGAGTATGTATTAAGCTAGTATGAAATAAAAAATTAGATATAAACTAATAAGATACAATTATCAAAAACAATGTAGCACCAATGAGTTTGGTATTGGTTATGTATTAAGCTAGAATGAAATATAGTACAGTAAAATTAAAGAAAAATTTAGATATAAACTAATAAGATTAAATTACTAGTAACAATGTAGCACCAATGAGTTTGGTATTGGTTATGTATTAAGCTAGAATGAAATAAAGTACAGTAAAAACTTACAAATTTAGATAAACTATTAAGTTTAAGTTACAAAATTGGGTAGCACCAATGAGTTTGGTGTTGGTTATGTAATAAGCTAGAAGGTAATTAGATATAAACTAATAAGATAAAATTACTTATAACAATGTAGCACCAATGAGTTTGGTAATGGTTATGTATTAGGCTAGAATGAAATAAAGTACAGTAAAAATCACAAATATAGATAAACTACTAAGTTTAAATTACAAAATTGTGTAGTACCAATGAGTTTGGTGTTGGTTATTCAATAAGCTAGAATGTAATTAGGTGAACTAGATATTACCTATGATATTAATAGATAATAAGATAGTTGTAGCACAAGACTGTTACTTGTAATTGCACTAGAGAATAGTTTCAATAGAAATAAAGGTATAATACAGGTTTATAAAAAAGTATAATAAAAAATAAACAGGGGCAAAGAATGGTAAAATAATAGATTCCACATCAGGTGTAGGGTCATCAGGGTCAGCCTCAAACCCTTCAAAATCATTGTTGAGGACACATTCTGGCCACAATTTTCTCCAAGCAGAGTTCCATGACCTGGAAGTTACTCCCTGCCAAGCCTTACCTATATAGCTTATGCAGTGGAGATTGAAGTGATTCCTCCTCTCTTAGGGTCAATTCAGTGTGAGGTCACTTCAAAGCACCTTTGAAACATTGCTTTGGTGTAGAGTTTTTTGTAGTTAGAAATGACCTGCTGGTCCATGGGCTGGATGAGAGGAGTGGTGTTAGGAGGCAAGAACTTCACTGTTATAAAACTGTTATAAGTGGCTTTCTTTGTACTTAACAACACATTATAAAATGTCATCACACATTGTAACCTTTGCAAAGAAATAAAATTTGTTTTGTTTCTTTTACATGTCTTTCTGTTCATTCTCTCTATCACATCTTAGCATCTGACTTTGCACCCTGCATTATTCTCCATTGCTTATTCCCACATTTTTAATCTTTCTTATTGTATGTATTTTCATATTTTTCTTCTCTACTTCTATACTTTTAATAGTATTTCATTGTATAATTAGGAGTATCAGACTATCATGACTTCTTCTTCTTTCTTTCAACACGTCGGCCGTTTCCCACCGAGGCAGGGTGGCCCAAAAGGAAAAACAAAAGTTTCTCCTTTTACATTTAATAATATATACAGGAGAAGGGGTTACTAGCCCCTTGCTCCTGGCATTTTAGTCGCTCTACGACATGCATGGCTTATGGAGGAAGAATTCTGTTCCACTTCCCCATGTAGATAAGAGGAAATAAGAACAAGAACTAGTAAGAAAATAGAAGAAAACCCAGAGGGTGTGTATATATATATGCTTGTACATGAATGTGTAGTGTGACCTAAGTGTAAGTAGAAGTAGCAAGATGTACCTGAAATCTTGCATGTTTAACTATCATGACTTATACGTAATCTATAAATTAATTAAGCAAGATTTAAATGGTGAGCATCACGTTGATGGTGCTAGAGTATGTACACACTCGTATACCTGATAATGGTGCCATGATCTCAGCAAACATTAATACACAAAGATAACCATTATCATCATTTGCAGATGAACATGAACTACCTGGTAGTTTGACTGTTAACATAGCATAACCATATTTGTTCCTTTTATCTTTGATTTAGTTAATTTCTTTTCTGTCATTTATAATTTAAAAAGGTCTTGCGCTAAACTATTATTTACATCTTCCCAGACTGGTGTTATGCTGAAACCATTCCTGCCACAACTTCAAACAACTTTCGTCAAAGCTGTGCATGACCCTCACCGCGGTGTGAGGTTACGTGCCGGCGCTGCTCTGGCTCACCTCATTACCATCCATACTAAACCAGATCCACTCTTTACTGAGCTTCATAATGCAGTCAAGGTTGCTGATGATACATCCATCAGGTAACATCTTAGTATAACACATGTTAGCTTTGTTATATAATTTACTGAGCTTCATAATGCAGTCAAAGATGATACATCCATCAGGTAATACCTCAGTATAACTAGTGTTAGCCTTGTTATTGTATACAGTATGGCCTCACTTATATGGCAGGTTATGTTCCAGGCTACTGCGGAAAGCAGACATTGCTGGAAAGCAAAACGCCATTTTTTTCCACTTATAAATGCATATGAACTTAATGCAGTTCAGTTTGTGGGAGAGGAAAAAATTTTGAGCGCGTCGCCCTCGGGAAACAATCTACTTGGCTGTGGGTTAGACCATTGAGTCAACGGGGGAGACCTATCGCTATCCCCCGCCCCGCCACTCTCTGCCACCCCCACCACTCTCCGCCACCCCCACCACCCTTCGCCACCCTCCTCCACCCCCACAGCCCTTGTCCCAGTCTTCGGTTCATACAAGTACCATCCTCTGCTAGGAGTTTAGATCTTTTAACCCTTTCGGGGTTTCGGCCGTACTAGTACGGCTTACGCCTTGGGGTTATCGTCGTACTAGTACACCTAAATTCTAGCACCCTCAAATCAAGCAGAAACAGGCTGTTAGGCCTAGATGTGATAGAATGGGTCTGTGCGGTCAGTGTGCGCAGTATAAAAAAATTCCTGCACCACACAGTGCATAATGAGGAAAAAAAACTCTGACCGTGTTTTTGGTTTAAAACAGCGACTTTGCAGTCTATTTTCGTATGGTATTTATGCTTGTATTCACGTTTTCTTAGTCTCATTTTATAGAATAGATGATATATTACAGAAATAGAGATAATTTTGACTGGTTTCATGATGACAAGTACCTTGAAACTGAGCGCAAAGTAGCAAAAATGTTCGATTTTGTCCGATGTTCAAGAGTAAACAAATCACACGATGCGTAAAATACACATCAACTGGAGAGTCTAATATTCTTGCACAAGTGTGCTGATATTATTTATACCATTTTTACAATGATGCAGTTGTATACATAACAGTAAATCTTTTTTTTTTTTTTTGTGAGAATAAAAATTCAAAATGGAAAGCAAAAGTAATGTAAGAGGGGCCTGGAGACGTGACTAATGAACAGAGAAGATGTTATTTTAGTGCCAGGAATGTCTGCCTTGTTTATTATGGACCCTATTTTGAAATTGGCATCGTTTGAAATTTGTGTGAAATTGGCCAAATTGCCATTTCTGACCACTATTTTTGGTAGTTGAAATTGGTAAATAGGCGGTTTCTTATACTCAATCGATAGAAGAAATGGAGTTCTAGCGAAATAGCTATAATTTTAGTAGACTGAAACATTGGAATTTGCTGAAAATAGGGTTCAAAGTGGGCGAAATCGCCGATGCGTCAATGTCATTGATACCGCTAACTTCGCGAAAGCATAATTCCGTTAGTTTTCGATCAAATTTCATAATTTTTGTGGCGTTATGATCGGAAAAAGATTCTCTATCATTTCACAAGAATTTTTTTTTTTTTTTAAATTCTTGGACCCTGAGAACGAGTTTCGAGAGGGTTCTTGGACCCCAAGGGTTAATTGCCATACTTTACCCTTAAACGGTCCAAACGTATATATACGTTCTTACCCCTACTGCCCCAAACGTATATTTACGTTTTATTTTTCATGCCTCCAAATTTGGCATGATTGGCCTGAGATGCCTGGTCAGCATAGAATGGGTCCTAACACTCGGGTGTGCCATATTAAAAATCTGGGACCACTTAGTACCTTGTGGGAGCACCAGTTAAATTGAGCGCCAGCTAGAGCAAACACTGCGGCAAACACCAAGGATTCACTGATGTCATGTCATATTAACACTCCTCTTAAGTGGAAAGTGATGTCGGCAGGCTGGCAGGCCAGCTGGCTGGTTGGCTGGCTACCTGGCTGCCAGCAGCTGGCTTGCCAGCTGGGTACCTGATTGGCTGTCTCTGTATCAGTCTGTCTGTATTTATCTGTCTCTTTGTCTCTATCTGTCTCTATCTCACAGGAACACATACGTAAATACAATTATACCTAGTGTAAATTACCTAGGATAACTAAAAAATCCAGACAAAGTGTTATACTGTGCTTGTGATCTGTGTAATACCATTTGGTTCATGAGCTACTCTCAGAACAAGCAGACAGAAAGGAGACGACACACAGACAGACAAGTTTGAGTAACAAATAAAGCTCATAAAATGTCATCACTGTAATTACTGGACTGATAAGAAGAGATAAGACCACCCTGGTCTCTGCTGGCCTGCCTGCCTGCTGGTGTCTGCTGGCCTGCCTGCTGGTCTCTGCTGGCCTTCCTGCCTGCTGGTCTCTGGTGGTCTCTGCTGGCCTGCCTGCCTGCTTGCTGGTCTGTCTGCTTGCATACTGACCTGCCTTTTATCACTGAACTGAAAGCCTTGGATAACTTTAAAAATATGTTGGACAAATATAAGAGTGAGAAAAGTTGAATTTGAATAAGTCATGCCTAGCATGGGCTAGTAGGCCTATGAGTGCTCCTCTAGTGGGTGTTATATAATAGTTGGGGGTAGTGGGATCTGGTAGCATGGGTGAGAGGTCCACTTCAGTGCTCCTTCATTCTTATGCTTTAACCCTTTGGGGGTCGACAGGCCTTCTGGGAAAACCTGTTCCTTAATTTTTTGAAAAAAAAAAAAATTTTTTTCTTATAGAATGATAGAGAATTTTTCCGATCATAACGCCACCAAAATTATGAAATTTTATAAAAACTAACGGAATTATGCTTTTGCAAAGTTAGCGGTTTTGGTGAACTTTTAAATCGGTGATTTCGCCATTTTGGGCCCTATTTTCAGCACATTCCAATGTTTCAGTCCACTAAAATTTAGCTTTCGCAGAACTCCATTTTTCATCGTTGAGTACAAGAAACCATTTACTAATTTCAACTACCCAAATATGGTCAGAAAATGGCAATTTTTTTCCACACAAATTTCAAGGGATGCCAATTTCAAAATGGGGTCCATAATAAACAAGGCAGACATTCCTGACTAAAATAACACTTTGTTCATTGGCACGCTCCAGGCCCTCTTACATTACTTTTTGCTTTTCTTTTTGAATTTTTATTCTCAAAAAATAGATGATTTACTGTTATGTATCAGATATTAAAATGTATAAATAATATCAGAGCACTTTGCATGAATATTAGACTGCCAGTTGATGTATATTGGACTCATGGTGTGATTTGTTTACTCTTGAACATCGTCAAAAATTAGCATTTTCGCTACTTGAGCTCAATTTCATGGTACTTGTTATTGTCAAACCAATCAAAATCATCTCTATTTCTGTAATATTCTTCCATTCTATCAAATGAGATAAAGAAAATGAGAATACATCAATAAATACCATGCGAAAATAGACTGCAAACCTGTTTTAAAAAAACGGTCAGTTTTTTTTTCTCATTATGCAGTGTGTATGCGGATTTTATACGCGCACACTGACCACATAGACCCATTCTTTCATGTAGGGCTACCAGCCGTTTCCCCTTAATTTGAGGCCGCTGGAATTTCGCGTACTAGACAGCACCAACCCTAAAGGGTTAACTTTTCATTATTTTGATGTTTTTTTTGGGGTAGATGGTAAGTATAGTTCTAGGCACATAAAAAAGAAAGATGCAACTTATGGCCAGTAATATATGGTAGTCCTCCAAACTGCTAGTTACTTACACTCCAACAGCATGTCATACCACGAAACCACTTGTCTTCATTCACTCCACTCTACCACTATCAGTAATGTATCAGTGACATATACCGGGAGGGAATTTGGTGGTCAAGCCCCTGTGACCCAGTCCATGACCAGGCCTTGTGATGGTTTCCAGGACCTGATCAACCAGGTTCTTATTGCTGGCCACATGTAAATTGACATATGAACCACACCCTGGTTGATCAAGTACTGACTTTAGTATTAGGCTTTACAGAACTTGATGTATACTAAGACACATGTGCAACATCTGGGTATCTTTATTGTAGGCTTTCGTCAACCAGTGGCTTTATTAATACAAATTCTAGGACATAATTTTGGGAAGACATCTCCATGGGAAGTGGAACAGAATTCTTCCTCCGTAAGCCTGCTGTTGTAAGAGGCTACTAAATGCCGGGCAAGGGGCTAGTAACCCCTTCTCCTGTATATATTACTAAATGTAAAAGAAGAAATTTTCTTTTTCTTTTGGGCCACCCCACTTGGGGAAATGGCCGCGTGTTGAAAGAAAAGAAATTTGAAGACAGTAGAACTATATACAAAAGATGAGGTAATCAGTCCTTCAGCCTTGGAGTTGGTGGAAGAGCACCGTAGTCATGAAACTGGAGTACAGGCAAGGAAGCTGGCGCTTTTATACAAACTTTTCAACGCACCGGCTGTATCCCACCGGTGGGGTGGCCCAGAAGGGGTTACTAGTCCCTTGCTCCTGGCATTTTAGTCATCTCCCCACGACACCATAAACTTACAGAGGAAAAATTTTTCCACTTCCCATGGAGATAAGTGAAAATAAACAAGAACTAATAAGAAAAATAGAAGAAAAAAACCCGAGGGGTATGTTTTATATATGTTTGTACATGCATGTGTAGTGTGACCTAAATGTAAGAGAAGAGCGGACATACCTGAAATCTTGCATGTTTATGAGACAGAAATAAAGACACCAGCAATCCTACCATCATGTAAAACAATTACAGGCTTTCGTTTACACTCACTTCAGGATATAGTACCTCCCTGGGCAGTTGCTGTCTACCAACTTACTTCTTTCTTTCTTTCAACATGTCGGCCGTCTCCCACTGAGGCAGGGTGGCCCAAAAGGAAAAGCAAAGTTTCTCCTTTTTACATTTAGTAATATATACAGGAGAAGGGGTTACTAGCCCCTTGCTCCCGGCATTTTAGTCGCCCTTTTGACACGCATGGCTTACGGAGGAAGAATTCCCACTTCCGCATGGAGATAAGAGGAAATAAACAAGAACTAGAAGAAATTTGAAGAAACCCAGAGGGGGGGTGTATATATGCTTGTACATGAAAGGTAGTGTGATCTAAGTGTAAGGAAGTAGCAAGATGTACCTGAAATCTTGCATGTTTATGAGAAGAAAAAGATACCAGCAATCCTACCATCATGTAAAAAATTAACAGGCTTTCGTTTTACACTCACTTGGCAGAACGGTAGTCCCCCCCCTGGGCGGTTGCTGTCTACCAACCCACCTATTTATATACTAACATCAGACGGAAAGGGACGTGTAGCAAACAAGGGCATAGTCACTGGCAGGCGGGATTCCCCAGGGAAGTAGGTCATACCCAAAGAGTAGGGTTAGTTGTAGTAAGAGGTTTTTAGCCGTGAAGAAGGTTATGTAAATGTCCTCCCCAACCAAGTACACAACTTTTTATTGGTATGTGTATCATCCATTAGTAACCATAAAGAGAGTATTTAATACAGTAGACAGTCGTTTAACACGGTAGTGACATTCCTGAAAATGCTGTTTTAGTTAAAACCATGCTAGACAAACTGAAGAACTTATGGGAAAAATAGGGGTTTCGTTCCTACGAGCCCCAATAGGCTCAGGTTGGGTGGGGTAGGAGAGAGGGAGATTACTTCCCGGTAAAAGTAGGTCTTAGACAGGGATGTGTAATGTCACCATGGTTGTTTAATATATTTATAGATGGGGTTGTAAAAGAAGTAAATGCTAGGTGTTGGGAGAGGGGTGTGATTAAATTATGGAGAATTAAATAAAATGGGAGTTGACATTTTTTTTGTGATGATACTGTGCTTATGGGAGATTCTAAAGAAAAGTTGCAAAGATTAGTGGCGAGTTTGGGAGAGTGTGTAAAGGTAGAAAGTTAAAAGTGAACATACATAAAAAGTAAGGTGATCGGGTATCAACGATTTAAATAAAGAAAAATTGGATATCACATTGAGAGAGGGATTATGGAAGAAGTAAATGTTTTCAGATATTTGGGAGTTGACGTGTCAGCGGATGGGTTTATGAAGGATGAGGTTAACCATAGAATTGATGAAGAAAAAAAGGTGAGTGGTGCGTTGAGGTATCTGTGGAGACAAAAAATGTTATTCATGGAGGCAAAGAGAAGGGAATGTACGAAAAGTATAGTCGACCCACACTCTTATATGGGTGTGAAGCATGGGTTGCAAATGCTGCAGCGAGGAGGAGGCTGGAGGCAGTGGAGATGTCCTGTCTAAGGGCAATGTGGTGTAAATATTATGCAGAAAATTCGAATGTGGAAATTAGGAGAAGGTGTGGAGTTACTAAAAGTATTTGTCAGAGGGCTGAAGAGGGTTGTTGAGGTGGTTTGGTCATTTAGAGAGAATGGATCAAAGTAGAATGACTTGGAGAGCGTATAAATCTGTAGGGAAGGAAGGCGGGGTAGGGTCGTCCTAGAAAAGGTTGGAGGGAAGGGGTAAAGGAGGTATTGTGGGCGAGGGCTTGGACTTCCAGCAAGCATGTGTGAGCGTGTTAGATAGAAGTGAATGGAGACGAATGGTTTTTGGGACATGACGATCTGTTGGAGGTGAGCAGAGGTAACATTGTGTGAAGGGATTCAGGAAACCAGTTAATTGATTTAGTTGGACTTGAGTCCTGGAAATGGGAGGTACAATGCCTGCACTTTAAAGGAGGGGTCTGGGATAGTGACAGCTGGGAGGGACATATTCTCAGCTGTCGTATCTGAGCTCCTCTGCAAAGACAGTGATTATGTATGTGTGTGGTGATAGTGTTGAATGATGATGAAAGTATTTTCTTTTGGGCACCCCTGCCTCGGTGGGAGACGGCGACTTGTTGAAAAAAAAAAAAAACTTTTTTTTTTTTTAGACCTCCAGATCTCACAAAAATAATTGTAGTTCTTTGTCGTTTAAACTGCTTAAGATTACAAATGCAACAGAATTAATAGTATTTCTTACTTTAAATTGTGGGTGCTGGTGTTTGTGGATGATTGTGGAGAGTGGAGAGTTATGCTGTGGCCCTACTGGGCTGAGGTGGATGGTAGAAGTTCTGGTACTGAAGTCGATGGTTGTACTTGAGTGTGCATAAATTCTGTAATTGATTTCTGTTCTATTTTACCCCGCAGTACATTATACAACTGACGGTAAGGCATCAGCTGCTCTAGACACCGTTTCAGGGTAATCTTCAGTGAAAAGTCTAACTTTAAGTCAGTCAGTAAATCAGGCAAGTCAGTCAGTCAGTTAGTCAAGTAAGTCAGTCAGTTAGTCAAGTAAGTCAGTCAGTAAGTCAGTCAGTCAACTCAGTAAGTCAGTCACTCATCACACAAACTCATATTTACCTCATTCATTTTGTGCACAAAGTGACGATTCATTACGCCACAGGCTATCTCTTGTCTAATACAGTGGACCGGTGTTCATAGTCATTGGACTTTGTAAATTCGGAGTTAGTAACATTTTTCGTAAAAATATTGGTTGGTGATCGTAGATCCGCTCGGAGATCGAATTCGTCCCAGACGTGTACGCGGCCCGGCGGCCCGATGCACCATTCTCAGTCAGTGTACCATTGTTTACCAGCGAGTGAAGGTCACCCACGCGTTCATACGATACATTTCGTCATTATTCCATTGTTTTAGTGCTTGCATCTGCTAAATAAGCCACCATGGGCCCAAAGAAAGCTCCCAGTGCCAGCCCTGTGGTAAAGAGTGTAGCAGTCATGCAGGGAGTGTAGCAGTCATGCAGGGAGTGTAGCAGTCATGCAGGGAGTGTAGCAGTCATGCAGGGAGTGTAGCAGTCATGCAGGGAGTGTAGCAGTCATGCAGGGAGTGTAGCAGTCATGCAGGAGTGTAGCAGTCATGCAGGGAGTGTAGCAGTCATGCACAGGAGTGTAGCAGTCATGCAGGGAGTGTAGCAGTCATGCAGGGAGTGTAGCAGTCATGCAGGAGTGTAGCAGTCATGCAGGGAGTGTAGCAGTCATGCAGGGAGTGTAGCAGTCATGCAGGGAGTGTAGCAGTCATGCAGGGAGTGTAGCAGTCATGCAGGGAGTGTAGCAGTCATGCGGGGAGTGTAGCAGTCATGCAGGGAGTGTAGCAGTCATGCAGGGAGTGTAGCAGTCTGCAGGGAGTGTCAGTCATGCAGGGAGTGTAGCAGTCATGCAGGGAGTGTAGCAGTCTGCAGGGAGTGTAGCAGTCATGCAGGGAGTGTAGCAGTCATGCAGGGAGTGTGCGGGCATGCAGGGAGTGTAGCAGCATGCAGGGAGTGTCGGGCATGCAGGGAGTGTAGCAGGCATGCAGGGAGTGAGCAGGCATGCAGGGAGTGTAGCAGGCATGCAGGGGAGTGTAGGGGCATGCAGGGGTGCAGGCATGCAGGGAGTGTAGCAGGCATGCAGGAGTGACAGGCATGCAGGAGTGTAGCAGGCATGCAGGGTAGCAGGCATGCAGGGAGTGTAGCAGGCATGCAGGGAGTGTAGCAGGCATGGGGAGTGTAGCAGGCATGCAGGGTAACAGGCATGCAGGGAGTGTAGCAGGCATGCAGGGAGTGTACAGGCATGCAGTGAGGTAGCAGGCAGGGCAGGGAGGTAGCAGGCATGCAGGGAGTGTAGCAGGCATGCAGGGAGTGTAGCAGGCAGGCAGGAGGGAGTGTAGCAGGCAGGCAGGGAGGAGCAGGCAGGCAGGGAGTGTAGCAGGCAGGCGGCGGGAGTGTAGCAGGCAGGCAGGCAGGAGTGTAGCAGGCAGGCAGGCAGGGAGTGTAGCAGGCAGGCAGGCAGGGAGTGTAGCAGGCAGGCAGGCAGGGAGTGTAGCAGGCAGCAGGAGTGTAGAGGCAGGCAGGCAGGGGAGTGTAGCAGGCAGGCAGAGGGAGGTAGCAGGCGGGCAGGGAGTGAGCAGGCAGGCAGGGAGTGTAGAGGCAGGCAGGGAGTGTAGCAGGCAGGCAGGGAGTGTAGCAGGCAGGCAGGGAGTGTAGCAGGCAGGCAGGGAGTGTAGCAGGCAGGCAGGGAGTGTAGCAGGCAGGCAGGGAGTGTAGCAGGCAGGCAGGGAGTGTAGCAGGCAGGCAGGGGTGTACAGGCAGGCAGGGGAGTGTAGCAGGCAGGCAGGGAGTGTAGCAGGCAGGCAGGGAGTGTAGCAGGCAGGCAGGGAGTGTAGCAGGCAGGCAGGGAGTGTAGCAGGCAGGCAGGGAGTGTAGCAGGCAGGCAAGGACTTGTTACCTGATGTCTTTATGGAAGGGGATTCCCCTTCCAAACAACGAAAAAACTTCCATTCTCTCCCCTCCTCCCGTCTTCCACACATCAACAACTCTTCAATAAAGGTAAGTGACATGTTGTTATACATTTATTCTTCATGTCTCATTGTTTTCTGTGTAATTTAATGTATACCTAATGTACAAATTTTTTTTTATTTTAATACTTTTGGGTGTCTGGAACTGATTAAATGAATTTCCATTATTTCTTATGGGGAAAATAGATTCGGAGTTAGTAATATTTGGTGTTAGTAATGCCCTCTGGAACGGATTAATTACGAACTCCAAGGGTCGACTGTATCTCTATTTTCTTCGTAAATTCTAAGACTTAAACGCTTAAACCTTTTTGTCACTTTCAGCAACACTTGTATGCGTACTGAGTGCCATGATTGCTTGGCAGATTTAACCCTTAAACGGTCCAAACGTATATATATGTTCGCCGCTAGTGCCCCGAATATTTTGAAAAAAATAAATAAAATTTATAGAAATAAAGAGCACATTTTTAAGTGTTATAGGATAAAAAAATTTTTAGGGTCGGTATTTCCGAGATATGAGGCGGAGAAGTTGGCACTGGATGCTCACCTGACAGCAACAGGAGTCCTGCCGCTTGCAGGAATTTTGCCGATATACCTTTTTTCTCTTTTTTTTATTATTTTATATAATTTTATGTTCTGATAATTACAATTTATAGTAGTTCTTGTGATTTCATAGCCAATCTTTGTTCTGACACTAATATTAGGTACAGAAATTGTACTCAAATAATAATAATAATAATGATAGTGCATAAAAATAATAATAATAATGATAGTGCATAATAATAATAATAATGATAGTGCATAATAATAATAATGATAATAATAAAGTTCCCTTGAAGCATTATGTAAGATGTGTGCACTGCCTTATCTCATCTGATCTCCACTAATGATGACTGGTGACATTTAATGAGGGGTGAGGATAGTCTTATCTTTTCTAATTTGTTACTCAAACCTGTCTGTCTGTGTGTGTGTGTCTTTCTGTCTGCCTGTGTTTCATCTCCTTTCTGTCTGTTTGTCTCAGAGAGTAGCTCATAAACCAACTGGTATTACGCAGATCACAAGCACATTATATCACTTTGTCTTGATTTTTTTAGTTATCTAGGTAATTTACACTGTTATAATTGTATTTACGTATGTGTTCCTGTGAGATAGAGACAAAGAGACAGATAGATACAGACAGACAGGCAGAGATAGACAGCCAATCAGGTACCCGCTGGCCAGCCAGGTGGCCAACCAGCGTGGCTAGGCAGGCAGCCAGCCTGCCGCATCACTTCCACCAAAAAGTGTTAATATGACATGACATCAGTGTATCCAAGTGAGGTAAAAAAGCCTATACAGTGGACCCCCGAGTTTTAAAAACTTCCTCCTGAAGTCTGCTCAAGCACCATTACCGAACGATTTACTCCCATAACCCTTTCGGGGTTATGGTCGTACAAACGTTTACGCACTGTGGTTATTGACGTACTAGTACTCCAAATTCAGCGCCCTCCCAAAACAAGCAGAAACAGGTTTTAGGCCTAGATGTGATAGAATGGGTCTGTGCGGTCGGTGGCGGTATAAAATTCCTGCCACACAGTACATAATAAGGAAAAAAAACTCTGACCGTGTTTTTTGGTTGAAAACAGCGACGCAGTCTATTTTCGATGGATTTATGCTTTATTCTCGTTTTCTTAGTCTCATTTTATAGAATAGATGATATATTACAGAAATAGAAATAATTTTGACTGGTTTCACGATGACAAGTCCGAAACTGAGCCAAAGTAGTGAAAATGTTCGATTTTGGCCGATGTTAGGGTAAACAAATCACCCATGCTCAATACACATCAACTGGAGAGTCTAATATTCTTGCAAAGTGCGCTGATATTATTTATATCATTTTTACAGTGATGCAGTTGTATACATAACAGTAAATCTTCTATTTTTGTGAGAATAAAAATTCAAAATGGAAAGCAAAAGTAATGTAAGAGGGCCTGGAGACATGACTAATGAACAGAGATGATGTTATTTTAGTGCCAGGAATTTGCCTTGTTTATTCTGGACCCTATTTTGATATTGGCATCGTTTGAAATTTGTGTGAAATTGGCCAAATTGCCATTTTCTGACCACTATTTTGGGTAGTTGAAATTGGTAAATAGGCGGTTTCTTGTACTCGATAGAAAAAATGGAGTTCTAGCAAAATAGCTATAATTTTAGTAGACTGAAACATTGGAATGTGCCGAAAATAGGGTTCAAAGTGGGTGAAATCGCCGTTGCGTAAATGTCATGGCTACCACTAACCTCGCGAAAGCATAATTCCTTTTGTTTTCGATCAAATTTCATAATTTTTGTGGCGTTATGATCGGAAAAATATTTTTTTTTTTTTAAATTTGTGGACCCTGAGAATGAGTTTCAGAGAGACCCCTTGGACCCCCAAAGGGTTAAGGAAAAATGTCACGTTGGTTAGTCTATTTCAGACCCCCAAAAATACACTTCCACAAGCACTTACAATATTATACTTACATAATTGTATGATTTCCGGGGTTTACAAAACTCGGGGGTCCACTGTATTTGTTTTACATGATGGTAGGATTGCTGGTGTCTTTTTTCTGTCTCATAAACATGCAAGATTTCAGGTACGTCTTGCTACTTCTTCTTACACTTAGGTCATGCTACACATACATGTACATGTTTATGTATACCCATCTGATTTTCTTTGATTTTATCTTAATAGTTCTTGTTCTTATTGCTTTTCCTTTCATATCCATGGGGAAGTGGAATAAGAATCTTAACTCCGTAAGCCATGCTTGTTGTAAAAGTCAACTAAAATGCCGGGAACAATGGGCTAGTAACCCCTTTTCCTGTATAGATTTACTAAAAGAAAAGAAGAAAACCTCAAAGTGGGTTGTTTGAATGTGCGTGGATGCTGTGCAAATAAGAAAGAGATGATTGTAGATGTTATGAATGAAAAGAAGCTGGATGTCCTGGCTTTAAGGTAGACAAAGCTGAAGGGGTAGGAGAGTTTCAGTGGGGAGAAATAAATGGGATTAGGTCAGGGGTTTCAAATAGAGTTAGAGCTAAAAAGGAGTGGCAATAATGTTGAATAATCAGTTATGGCAGGTAAGAGGAATATAAATGTATAAATTCAAGGATTATGTGGATAAAATAAAGGTTGGATGTGAAAAGTGGGTTATAGTAAGTGTTTATGCACCTGGGGAAGAGAGAAATGTAGAGGAGAGAGAGATTTTGGGAAATGTTGAGTGAGTGTGTGGGGAGTTTTGAACCAAGTGAGAGAGTAATTGTGGTTGGGGATCTTAATGCTAAATGGTAAAAATGTTGTGGAGGGAGTAGTAGGTAAATTTGGGGTGCCAGGGTTAATGTAAATGGGGAACCATTAATTGAGCTATGTGTAGAAAGAGGTTTGGTAATAAGTAATACATATTTTATGAAAAAGAGGATAAATAAATATACAAGGTATGATATAGCACGTAAGGAAAGTAGTTTGTTGGATTATGTATTGGTGGATAAAAGGTTGATGGGTAGGCTTCAGGATGTACATGTTTATAGAGGGCAACGGATATATTGAATCATTATTTGGTTGTAGCTACAGTTAGAGTAAAAGGTAGATGGGACAAAAAAGAAAATGGCAACAGCAAGTAAGAGAGGGTAAAGTGTATAAACTAAGGGAGGAGGAAGTTAGGGTGAGATATAAGCAACTATTGGCAGAAAGGTGGGCTATTGCAAGTATGAGTAGTGGGGGGTTGAAGAGAGTTGGGATAGTTTTAAAAATCAGTATTAGAATGTAGGGCAGAAGTTTGTGGCTATAGGAGGGTGGGTGCAGGAGGAAAGAGGAGTGAGTGGTGGAATGAAGAAGTAAAGGGTGTGATAAAAGAGAAAAAGGTGCTTATGAGAGGTTTTACAAAACAGATGTGTTAATAGAAGAGCAGAGTATATGGAGAGTAAAAGAAAGGTAAAGAGAGTGGTGAGAGTGTGCAAAAGAAGAGTAGATGAAAGAATGGGAGAGGCTCTGTCAAGAAATTTTGCTGAAAACAAGAAAAAAATTTGGAATAAGATAAACAAGGTAAGAAAGCCTAGAGAACGAATTGATTTGTCAGTTAAAAACAGAGTAGGGGAGTTAGTAGATGGGGAGCTGGATGTTAGTTACCATTTTGTCCTAGGCACATTTCGATTAGACACTAGGCCTGTTGTATATGTGTGTGTGTGTGTGTGTGTAACGAAACACTTCGAAATGTTTCGGCCCCGCAGGGAATTGAACCCGGGCCCTCCGTGCGTGAAGCAAGAGCCAATCCCTAGGTACCTTCCCCTCTTTCATACATTTCTTCTTTCAACACGTCGGCCATTTCCCACCGAGGCAGGGTGGCCCAAAAGGAAAAACGAAAGTTTCTCCTTTTACATTTAGTTATATATACAGAAGAAGGGGTTACTAGCCCCTTGCTCCCAGCATTTTAGTCGCCTCTTACACACGCATGGCTTACAGGAGGAAGAATTCTATTCCACTTCCCCATGGAGATAAAGAAATAAGAACAAGAACTAAAGTAAAAATTGAAGAAAACCCAGAGGGTGTATGTATATATGCTTGTACATGCATGTGTAGTGTGACCTAAGTGTAAGGAAAAGTAGTAAGACATACCTGAAATCTTGCATGTTTATGAGACAGAAAAAAGACACCAGCAATTCTACGATCATGTAAAACAATTACAGGCTTTCGTTTTACACTAACTTGGCAGGACGGTAGTACCTCTCTGGGTAGTTGCTGTCTACCAGTCTACTACCTTGATCATGTATGTCACACTAGTTTGGCAGGATGGTAGTACCTCCCTGGGAGGTTGCTATTTACCAGTCTACTACCTAGGTCATGTATTTTTCTAACCTAAATTTGAAGCTACTCTATTTCCAAACCAATGCTTTCCTATATCCTTTCTAAATCTAAACTTACCCAATTTGAATCCATTATTTCAAGTTCTTTCTTGAAGGAATATCCTCAGGACCTTGTTTATATCTCTCTTGTTTATGCCCATCTTCCATTTATACATTCAATCATGTTTTCCCTCATTCTTTGTCTTACAAGAGAATGTTGTTTAAGGGATTTTAATCTTTCTTTGTATGGAATATTTCTTATTCAGTGGATTAATTTCATCATTCTTCTCTGAATGTTTCCTAACGAATTTATATCCATTCTGTAGTATGGAGACTAGAACTTAACTGCATAATCTAAGTGAGGCCTTACTAATGATGTGGAGAATGTAGTATAACCTCAGAACTCCTGTTGTTAATACTTAACATAAATTTCAGTAATCTGTTTGCCTTATTACATACGCTTAGGCAGTGCTGTCTTGGCTTCACGTTGTTGCTTAACATAACTCCCAAGTCCTTTTCATGTTCTGTATAGCCACATTCTATATTATTTAGTTTATAAATGCTAGGGTTATTTACATTCCTGAACTTCAGGACTTTGCATTTGCCCCCATTGAACTGCATCTGCCACTTTTCTGATCACATTATATACTTCTCTTTATCCTCCTGAAGTTCAGTAGAATCTTCCTCTGAATCAGTTATCTTGCCTATTTTTGTATCTTCAACGAATTTGTTCATATCACTTGTTATTCCTTCGTCAAGGTCATTAATGTACTTTATTGACAACAGTAGGCCTCCACTCAGATTTCACCTCATTTATACACACACACTGCTTCTTATTGGTGTGTCATGCCCCTCCATCCATGACAGAACTTTTCCCTCAATACCATGAACTGCCACTTTCTTTAAAAGTATTTCGTGTGGTACTATATCAAAAGCATTACTAAAATCTAAATAAATAATGTATTCTTTATCATGATCAACAGTTTCAAAAACTTTACTGAAGAAAGTCAGTAAATTAGTCAGGCAGGAACGGCCCCTCATGAATCGATGCTGAATATCATTTATCAAATTATACTTATCAAGATGGCTTCTTATAATATCAGCTATAATTGACTGTAGTAATTTGCATATAATTGAGGTCAGGCTTATTGGGTAGTAATTTAATGGTAATGACTTTTCCCCTGCTTTAAAAATTGGAATTACATTAGACATTTTCTACATCTCAGACACTACACCTGTTTGAAGAGATATATTGAAAAGGTTAGTTAGTGGTTAACAAAGTCCATGAGCCTAGGAGTAGGTAATGAGCACTGTGGTGTTATTGGTATTGAATACCACTGATATATAACTTGTCAGACATACCAACATCGTGGAATGTGAGTAAATGGTTTAAAGAACTGACAAGTTGATAAATAAGACACTTGTGCAACATTTGGGTATCTTTTTTCTGGAAACATTTTGCCAGCCAGTGGTGGCTTCTTCAGTCTGACGCAGATAAAGGTGGAAGATCATTACCTGACACTCTCCACCTCGATAAAAGCATTATGACACTGCCCCTATGAGGAGCCACTACTGGGTCACCGCATGGAGAAGACCTGTGCCAGGATCTGTCCTGGCAAACCTACCTGTATCTGAATTTACAGCCTCTCCTCATTTAGCAACGTACTCGTTTACCGACAACTCGGACTTTTGATGGGGTCTCTGACCATTATGCATACCTAAATAATGCATTTTAGAGCTGATTTCCTCTATTCTGTTTATTACAATATACAGTACACTACTGTATAAACATTTAAAAATGTACCAGAAATATTGTAAATGGTGCAAAGATAACATTAAAACAGTATCAAAGATGGTTGACACAAACCCACTACCATTATAGTATGCTCCTCACTTAGCGACGAATTCGTTTACTGACGTGGTATTAGGAACGGAACTTCATCGTTAAGTGATGAGAAGCTGTACTGCACTTTTGTTAAGATACATGAAGTGAACGCATCAACTCCAGGCTGAGGGACTGATAACCTCAGTCTCCTCCTCATCTTTATCTGCATTGGACTGAAGAAGCCTCTGAAGGCAAGATGTTTCCAGAATAAAAATACCCAAATGTTGCACAAGCTTCTCATTTATTAACATTATGAATAATTGATACAGAGGACATCATCACAACCTACTTGCTAACTTCTGGCCCAAGTCTTGGGCATCACCTACTTCCACTGTGAGGTCCTGCCGACCAGTGACAATACCTTTGCTACTGCATGTCCCCTGACTACAGTATATAAGCACCAATCTTCCTGCCTGTGCTTCAGATTCTTCAAGACTATGGTGCTCATCACCTGCTCCTGGGCTGAGGGACTGATTACCTCTTCTTCCACTGTCTGTTGTTTATATTTCTACAGTCTTCATATAATGTCCTTGTAGTATTATTATTATTATTACGTATAATCAAAAGAAGCGCTAAACCACTGGGGTTATACAGCACGGCTAGTCAAGACAGGATGCAGGGAGAATGGATTGTAAGAGGGAGATGGATGATTAGTAGGCTATGGAGTGCAGCAGGACAGTGGATAGTGCAGGGATAGAGGGTAGCTTTTAACATCCTATGGAGAGGGAGCATGGACACTGGGATTGTCCCGCAGCTACTAAAAACAACAGACATAGCCCCGCTCCACAAAGGGGGCAGTAAAGCAATAGCAAAGAACTACAGACCAATTGCGCTAACGTCCCATATCATAAAAATCTTTGAAAGGGTTCTAAGAAGCAAGATCGCCACCCATCTTGATACCCATCAGTTGCACAACCCAGGACAGCATGGGTTTAGAGCAGGCCGCTCCTGTCTGTCCCAACTACTGGACCACTACGACAAGGTCCTGGATGCTCTAGAAGATAAACAGAATGCAGATGTTATATACACAGATTTTGCAAAAGCCTTTGACAAGTGTGACCATGGTGTAATAGCACACAAAATGCGTGATAAAGGCATAACAGGAAAAGTTGGTAGATGGATCTATAATTTCCTAACACATAGAACACAAAGAGTAGTAGTCAACAGAGTAAAGTCTGAGGCAGCTACTTTGAAAAGCTCTGTTCCACAAGGCACAGTACTTGCTCCTATCCTATTCCTCATCCTCATATCAGACATTGACAGGGATATAAGCCACAGTGCTGTGTCTTCCTTTGCAGATGACACCCGAATCTGTATGACAGTGTCCACCGTTGAAGACACTGCAAGACTCCAAGCAGACATAAACCAAATCTTTAAATGGGCTGCAGAAAACAATATGAAGTTCAATGATGAGAAATTTCAATTACTCAGATACGGAAAACGTGAAGAAATTAAAATCTCATCGGAGTACAAAACTAATTCCAACCACACAATAGAGCGAAAACTAATGTCAAAGACCTGGGAGTGATCATGTCAGAAGATCTCACCTTCAAGGACCATAACAATGTAGCAATTGCATCTGCTCGAAAAATGACAGGATGGATAATGAGAACCTTCAAAACCAGGGATGCCAAGCCCATGTTGACACTTTACAGATCGCTTGTTCTATCTAGGCTGGAATATTGCTGCACACTAACTGCACCTTTCAAGGCGGGTGAAATTGCTGACCTTGAAAATGTGCAGAGAACCTTCACCGCACGCATAAGTGCGATAAACCACCTCAACTACTGGGAACGCTTGAAGTTCCTAAACCTGTACTCTCTAGAACGCAGGCGGGAGAGATACATTATTATATACACATGGAAAATTCTCGAGGGCTTAGTACCAAACTTGCACACAAAAATCACTCCGTACGAAAGCAAAAGACTCGGCAGGCGTGTAACATCCCCCAATGAAGAGCAGGGTGCCACTAGCACGTTGAGGGACAACACAATAAGTGTGAGGGGCCCAAGATTGTTCAACTGCCTCCCAGCGTACATCAGGGGGATTACCAACAAGCCCCTGGCTGTCTTCAAGCAGGCACTGGACAGGCACCTCACGTCGGTACCTGATCAGCCGGGCTGTGGTTCGTACGTTGGACTGCGTGCGGCCAGCAGTAACAGCCTGGTTGATCAGGCTCTGGTCAAACAGGAGGCCTGGTCACAGACCGGGCCGCGGGGGCGTTGACCCCTGGAATTCTCTCCAGGTAGACTCCAGGTAGCAAGAGATCGAGGTAGAAGGGACTGAGGGAGGTGCTAGAGGTATAATCTTCAGAGTTTGTGTAGTAAGTCAGTTTCTGTCAAAAAGTCAACGAGAGAGTCAGGATTAAAGGAGGGTCCATCAGCAAGAAGGGAAGGTAAAGAAAGGGCTGCAGAGCGAAGACGCCGTTGGAGTTGAATTCTGCGTGCTCGTTGATAGAGTGGGCAGTCCAACAGAATATGTCTAACAGACACTGGAACCTGACAATGCTCACAGAGAGGGGCAGGGAGCCTCTCCATGAGATACCCGTGAGTAAGACGAGTGTGGCCGATGCGAAGACTGGAGAGTGTAGTCTCCCAACCTCGATATTGGTGACAAGGAGAAGGCCAGAAACCTATACTCGGTTTAATAGAATGAAGTTTGTTATTTAGCAGGTCAGACCAGCGTTGTTGCCAACGGGTGCAAAGGTGGGTAGCAATGACCGCAAAATAGTCCGTGAAAGGAACACCTGTATATGAAACTGGAAGGTCATGTACTGCTGACCGCGCAGCAGTGTCTGCATGTTCATTGCCCTGTACGTCAACATGACCAGGGACCCAACAAAAAACAATATCTTTGTGCTTGCTAAAGATACGGCATAACCAAAGTTGGATACGAAGAACTAGGGGGTGAGGTGTATCAATTATACGGATAGCCTGTAAAGCACTAAGGGAGTCTGAAACGACCACAAATGGTGACACAGGCATAGATGCAATATGGATAAGTGCCACAAGAATGGCATACAATTCAGCCGTAAATGTGCTAGCCGAGGGTAATAGATGCCCTCGCACGACGCTGTCCGGGAAGACTGATGCGAATCCAACACCGTCAGATGACTTTGAACCATCTGTGTATACTGCGATGGCATGGGAATGAGAATGGAAGTGGTCTAGAAAAAAAGAGCGAGAAGCTGTCGTAGGTAGTTGGGCTTTCGTGCAAGGTAGAGGAATAGAACAGACACGGACAGCAGGAACTTCAAAAGGGGGTAGGGAAAAGGGAGATGTCACATGAACGTATAAAGGTGGTAGTTGAAGGGAAGACGAGTGAATGTAGACGAAGAGAAAAGGGGCGACGGACAAATGAAGAGCGCCTACTAACATCTGTGACAATCCTATACATGGAAGGATTGCGGAGGTCATGGGAGCGAACATAATAGCGAATGCTATGTGCATCACGGCGATCGGACAAGGATGGAATGTTCGCTTCTACATAGAGGCTCTCAACCGGGGAAGAACGAAATGCACCAAGGCATAAACGCAATCCCTGGTGATGTATGGGGTTAAGGCTAGAAAGAGTAGCAGGGGAGGCCGCCGAATATATCTGTTCACAATAATCGAGTTCCGATAAAATTAGGGCTGAATGCAGGCGGAGGAGAGTGCTATGATCAGCTCCCCACGAAAGATGTGCGAGGGTTTTTAGGAGGTTCAGCCGGCTATGACAAGTTGCCTTCAGTGAGGTAATGTGAGGTTTCCAAGACAATCGACGGTCAAACAGGAGGCCGAGAAACCTGACTGTATCACGTTCTGGGATACGTGAGCCGTATAGGTACAACGGATGATCAGAGACCACTGAACGTCTAGTAAACTTAATTTGATGAGTTTTGCCACTAGAAAATTTAAACCCGTGAGTGATGGCCCAATCGGAAAGTCGGTTGACGGCATGCTGGAGGGAAACTGCAATGAGGTGACAGTCAGCACCCGCACAAGCTATAGCAAAGTCATCCACATTTCCACGTTTCCTAAATCTGTCAAACCAGCCTTTGCTGGCTTTAAAATCACTCGCATCAGCACTGGTTCCAGGCATTGTCTTGACAAGATCTGCGTGCCGTATAGGTACAACGGATGATCAGAGACCACTGAACGTCTGGTAAACTTAATTTGATGAGTTTTGCCACTAGAAAATTTAAACCCGTGAGTGATGGCCCAATCGGAAAGTCGGTTGACGGCATGCTGGAGGGAAACTGCAATGAGGTGACAGTCAGCACCCGCACAAGCTATAGCAAAGTCATCCACATTTCCACGTTTCCTAAATCTGTCAAACCAGCCTTTGCTGGCTTTAAAATCACTCGCATCAGCACTGGTTCCAGGCATTGTCTTGACAAGATCTGCGTGGAAACACTATCACCCGCTATCTGTTTTTCGTTGATCCACACCGCCAACAACTTCTCAACCTCATCCACTGCTTTTGATCTATTTTTGGCAAACATGTTAACACCTTTTGCAACATCACCTTCCTTGAGTTCTTTTCTCTTTGCCAGGATAGAGGTGATAGTACAGTAGGCCCTCATTTAGCACGGTAGTTACGTTCCTGAAAACGTCGTGTTAGCTAAAATCGTGTTAGATAATTAAAAGAACTTATGGGAAATAGGGTTACGTTCCTGAGAGTCCCCAAAAAGCTAAACAAGTTTTTTTTTAGACCAACAGATCTTACAAATATAAAAGAGAATATGTAATTGTAGTTCATTATCGTTTTGTATTATGTTGTTTTTACTGCTTAAGACTACAAATGTAACAGAAATAATAGTATTTACCTTAAATTGTGGGTGCTGATGTTTGTGGATGATTGTGAAGAGATTGGAGAGTTATGCTGTTGCCCTACTGGGCTGAGGTGGATAGTAGAGATTCTGGAACTGAAGTCGATGGTTGTACTGAGTGTCTCTAACTTTAATAAATTCATTCAGTAAGTCAGTCAAGTCATTCAGTATCATTCAGTAAGTCAGTCAGTCAAGTCATTCATTAAGTCAGTCAAGACATTCAGTATGTCAGTCAAGACATTCAGTAAGTCAGTCAAGACATTCAGTAAGTCAGTCAAGACATTCAGTAAGTCAGTCAAGACATTCAGTAAGTCAGTCAAGACATTCAGTAAGTCAGTCAAGACATTCAGTAAGTCAGTCAAGACATTCAGTAAGTCAGTCAAGACATTCAGTAAGTCAGTCAAGACATTCAGTAAGTCAGTCAAGACATTCAGTAAGTCAGTCAAGACATTCAGTAAGTCAGTCAAGACATTCAGTAAGTCAGTCAAGACATTCAGTAAGTCAGTCAAGACATTCAGTAAGTCAGTCAAGACATTCAGTAAGTCAGTCAAGACATTCAGTAAGTCAGTCAAGACATTCAGTAAGTCAGTCAAGACATTCAGTAAGTCAGTCAAGTCATTCAGTAAGTGTCAGTCAGTCAAGTCATTCAGTAAGTCAGTCAGTCAAGTCATTCAGTAAGTCAGTCCAGTCAGTCAGTAAGTTAGTCACACAAACTTATGTTTACATCTTTTTATGTGTACAAAGTAACACTTCATTACAGCCACAGGTTATGTCTTGTCTAATATCTTTGTTTTCTTCGTTAATTCTAAGACTTAATAAATGCTTATACATTTTCTTGCCACTTTGAGCAACACTGGTATTCCTACTGGGTGACATGATTGCTTGGCAGATACAAGATATAGTAATTTAACCCCTTGACTGTCGCAACCCTCAATCCTGAGTGCCATTCTGTTGTCGCAAAATATTCGAAAAAAAAAAATATTATTTTTTCTTATCAAAATGTTAAGATTATTTTTCTGATTGTTTTATCCTAAAACAGATTTTTGCCATCAATACTTACCGAGATATGGAGGTGTAAAGTTGGCAGAAAATGAGCCGCGTATGGCAACATCGGCGACTGCCGCTCACTCAGTAAACATTTGTTTACTTCCATTCATAGATTTCTTGTTTTTTTCACTATTTTCTTATTTTGCATAACTTATGTGGCCTGTGAGGCCAAGATAAGGTGCAATGTATATATATACATTCGTTGTATGCAACACAATAATAACATAAACATTAGTATCTTTATATTGTTTACAAAACTTGTTTACACAAATGAACAATACAAAAAATCTTTATTACTATTGTTCTATAATATATATACAAATGTACAGTCACTGGACATGTTCATAAAAGTTCTGCAGCTTGTGGAACTCTTTGAAACATGCACAGTGGTGTTTTACATTCCTCACACATACAACGAATGTCTCTGCATTTTTGTGGGTGTTTTTGTATATGCACAGACAAAACATCTCTTCTGAGCAGTTTTCTTCAAAATAGTAGCTGGCAGTTGTGTTAGGTAGTTATCCTAGGTTGATGGTCGTCTGGGTCGTCATTCCTCCCTTTCCCACATTCCTTCCTTTCCACATTCCTTCCACCTTCCTCCTACCTTCCTTCCTCCTTCCTTCCTACCTTCCTTCCTTTCCTTCCTTCCTTCTTTTCCTTCCTTCCTTCCCTTCCTTCCTTCCTTCCTTCCTTCCTTCCTCCTCCTCTCCTCTCCTCTCCTCCTCCTACCTACCACCTACCTACCTACCTACCTACCTACCTACCTACCTACCTACCTACCTACCTACCTACCTACCTACCTTCCACCTACTACCTTCCTTCCTTCCTTCTCCTTCCTTCCTTTCATCTCGTCCTTCCTTTCTTCCTTCTGGTTTCTATAAATACACACACAGTCACTGGACACGTGCCTAGAACTGCTATAAGCTTCTGGAAGCTGGTTGTTGTGTCTGGGTCATCATTCCGACCTTCCTTCCTTCCTACATTCCTTCTAACCTTTCTTCCTACATTCCTTCCTTCCTTTCATCTCGTCCTTCCTTTCTTCCTTCCTTCTGATTTCTATATATACGCATATATAATCACTGGACACTTCATAGAATTGCTATTAGCTTCTGGAAGCTGGTTGTTGTTTCTGGGTCGTCATTCCTTCCTTCCTTCCTTCCTTCCTTCCTTCCAACCTTCCTTCCTACATTCCTTCCTACCTACCTTCCTTCCTTTCTTTCATCTCCTTCCTTCCTTTCTTTCATCTCCTTCCTTTCTTTCATCTCCTTCCTTCCTTCCTTCTGGTTTCTATATATACACATATATAGTCACTGGACACTTCATAGAACTGATATTAGGCTTCTGGAAGCTGGTTGTTGTGAGTGTGTGGACTTATAAATATGCTGAGTCAGGGTGCGGCTGCTGTCAAAATGACATATTATACCATCACTCACCTGTCAACACCCATGGGGTCCCAAGCTCTTCTTCCCCACAGTCCTTTCTACCTACTTACTTACCTAATTACGTACCTAATTATGTACCTACTTACGTACCTACTTACGTACCTACTTACGTACCTACTTGCTTACCTACTTGCTTACCTACTTGCTTACCTACTTGCTTACCTACTTGCTTACCTACTTACCTACCTACTTGCCTACCTACTTACCTACTTGCCTTCCTACTTACTTGCCTACCTACTTACTTACCTATCAACCTATTTCTATTGTTCTATAATATATATACACATATAATGACTGGACACTTTCCATCAACTTCCCTTACCGCTTGAAGTGTGTGGACTTCCTCTCATCTCCTTTCTTTCTTTCTTCTTTTGTTCTTTCCTTCCTTTTATCTCTACTTCCTTTCTTTCTTTCCTTCCTTCCTTTCCTCCTTCCTTCTTTACTTCCTTTCATCTCTTCTTTCCTTCCTTCCTTCCTCTCATCTCTTCCTTCCTTACTTTCTTTCTTTTTTCCTTCCTTCCTTCTGGTATCCTGGGCATTGCTTTCGGTCACAAACTCCTCAAAACCATGAAATTCATCTTCAGAGACACTTCCATCTGTGTTAGAGCTATCATTGAGGAAGAAAACAGTCCCAGATGCGCCGGGGAGTCAGATAATTCTTACCGCTAGGCATGCTGAACAAGGACTACTGAAATGGCGTTCCCACAATGCACCACTGGCTGCCCGATTTTTTTTTATACTGCGCACACTGACCACACAGACCCATTCTCTCACATGTAGGCCTACCAGCTTTCTCCTGTTTGATTTAAGGCCGCTAGAATTTAGGCGTATAGATACGTCCGAAACAGTGGCTCGTAAGACGTATATATACGACCGAAACAGTCAAAGGGTTAAAGATCAAAACACAATTCACTCTCTCTTATTCTTCACAAACAGCTGGCTTGACGCGTATGGAATACGAATGCTGGGATGGTGGGGTGTTGTGGGGGGGTAGCATGGGAAGGCGGGTGGTCTCCCCAGCTGTTCCACAACATTAGCGCCGGCCGCTTGAGGGAATGGTTATTTGTTTTTTCTTCCTGCAAACTGTAAGTAAGTTTATTCAGGTATACACAGATACAGTTACAAAGATTATCATACATAGCAGCATATGTGTAGAGAACCTAGGATAACCCAAACTTTGGGTTATACTAGGTTCTCTAGGATAACACTTTGGGTTATCCTAGGTTCTCTAGAATAACACTTTGGGTTATCCTAGGTTCTCTACACATATGCTACTATGTATGATCATCAATGTAACTATCTCTGTATACCTGAATAAACTTACAGTTTGTGGGAAGGAAAAACAAATTCCCTTTTCCTCAAAGCATGAGGATTCTTAGAGCGGTAAATAACCATCGGCTTACACTTGAAATCACCTGATGCATTACCCAAAAGGAGCAAGGTGAAGCAATCCTTTGCTGTCTTGAAGCCTGGTGCACTTTTCTCTTGCTGACTGATATAAGTTCATGTTGGCATTTTCTTCCAGAAAACACTTGTCTCGTCAGCATTAAACACTTGTTGTGGCTCATAGCCAACCTCAGTAGGACCCCCACTGACTCAATGGTTTAACCTACCGCAGGCGACCGTGCGCTCAAAATTTTTCCCCTCCAGCGAATCGCGTAATATAAGGTTTACGTCGTGTTAGATAAAAATGTGCCGCAATTCTTCAATCGCGTAATACCCAAAACGCGCAACATAAAGTCGTGCTAAATGAGGGTCTACTGTAGATTTGTTTTTTCCGTACATCCTGGCAAGCTCACCCACATGTACGCCACTCTCATATTTTTCTACTATCTCCTTCTTCAGTTCAATGGTGTTCCTCACTTTCTTAGCCACAGGGGTGCCACTAGGAAGCTTCTTTGGACCCATGGTGACTTATATTTTACTAAACAAGCACTAACAACAATAAAATTATTGTGAAATGCTTGAATGAGTACGCTGGGTATTGTTCACTCAAGTGTAAACAAAGCGAGACTGGGTCATGACGCCTGCACGGCGAGGCGTGCAAGTGCGGACAGGTCTGGTACGCGGGCCGATAATCGGGCAAAAGTTGTTCCGAAAAAAGCGATCGATAATCGAGCCGGCCGATAATCACACCAGCCGATTTCCGTGGGTCCACTGTAATAGGCTATATAGAAATGAAGGATTCTTCTCTTATGTTGGTGCAGCACTGTTTTGTGCATTAGTGTCACCTTCTTTAGAGGCTCTATGGTGTCACCTGGCGGCCCGCCCACCCATCCCCTTACGACTCCACTGACAATGTATAGGTAACTACCACCACCCAGCACAACAATGTACTAGTAACAACTACCACATCCCAGCACAACAATGTATTAGTAACAACTACCACAACTCAGCACAACAATGTATTAGTAACAACTACCACAACCCAACACAACAGTGTATTAGTAACAATTACCACAACCCAGCACAACAATGTATTAGTAACAACTACCACAACCCACCAGCTGATACAGTCAATTCAATATGTAAAGATTAAGAAAGCTTCATTGTGCTGCATATATCATTTTTTTATGTTAAAGCTTATCTCATTCTATCCCCAGGGACACAATGATCCAAGCCTTGAGATGCGTAGTGGAACCTGCTGGAAATAAGATGAGTGACGGTGTTCGACGAGGTTTGGTTACGACACTTGTGGGTCTTCTCACCCACGATGACGAGTCAACGCGTCTTTGTGCCGCCGGAGCCTTGGGAGTTCTCTTGCCGTGGCTGCCTGCAGATGAACTCCATACACTTCTTACGCAACATGTTTTAGGTAACTCATATTTAATGACATTGTTCTCTTCAGAGTAATTCCTGCCAGAGTGAACCAGAATTAAAGTATTTGTTGATGATGCTGATAAAGATTTTGTTAAGTTGCCTTTGTCCTCTTACATTGCTTTTACAGTATAAGAAACTGACCTAAACTGAGGGTGTCTCCCTTTTATTATTCAGTCTATCAAAATTTGGGTACTGTCTTCTCTTGTAAACCATGAGTCATCTACCACTGTGATGAAAACACTCTAGTATCCTTATTGTCTTCTCTTGTATGGCTTCTTCTTGTCCTATTTAATGAGGGGTAACAAATTGTTCTTATTAACTGATACATTTCCATTTATACTGTTGAATGTTTTTATCATGTCATCTCATGTTATTATGTAAGCCAAAGATGATGTCCAGTACTTTTAGCATTTCTTCATATCTCATAGCCATATTGTAGTTAGTTTTTGGACTCTCTCCAATCATCACACTAGTTAAGTAAAAGGACACAAATGCAACTAATGTGACATTTTATTGTGGCAGCGTTTCGCTCTCCAGGAGCTTTGTCAAGCCGTTACTGGCTTGACAAAACTCCTGGAGAGCAAAGTTCACAATAAATGTACATTAGTTCATTTGTGTCCTTTACTTAACATATTATCGGTAATTCTACCAATATTAATACCACACTAGTTGAATGTTGCATGGTCAGTCACCACACTAGTTGACTGTTGCATGAGGTTCTACTACATGGTATGAAGCATGGGTTTTCAATATTACAGCAAGAAGGAGGCTGGAGGCAGTGATGATGTGTCTGAAGGCAATGTGTAGTGTAAATACTATGCAGAGAATTCATAGCTTGGAGATTAGGAGGTGTGAGGTTTATTAAAGTATTTTCCACAGGGTTGAGGGGGATTTGTTGAGGTGGTTTGGACATTTACTGAAGATAGGCTGTATATATCTGTAGTGGAGTGAAGGAAGGGTAGGGATTATCTTTGGAAAGGTTGTAGGGGGGAGGGAGGGATTAAAGGTTTTACATGTGAGGGGGCTTGGACATCTAACAGGTGTGTGTGAGTGTGTTAGATACGAGTGGAGAGAAGTTGTTTTTATGATTTGACGTGCTGTTGGAGTGTAATATTTATGAAGGTGTTCTGGGAAACTGGTTAGCCAGACTTGAGTCCTAGAGGTGGGAAGTACAGTGCCATGCTCTGAAGGAGGGGTGGGAATATATTGCAGTTTTTTAACTGTAATATCGGTGCACTTCTGGCAAGACAGTGATGGAGTGAATGATGACAAAAGTGTTTCTTCTTTTTTGGGTCACCCTACCTCAGTGGAAGATGACCAGTGTGTTAATAAAAAATATGTACCGACAGAGTGAGGTACAACAAATCTCTTAAGTGATGTGCTGATGATGCAGGTAGCAGAAGACTGCTCAGAGCCTACTGGTCCGTTATATTGGCCGATATTATTCTTATATGACAGGTGTTTCCTAGGAGCAAGTATTACCTATGCATGAGGCACCTGGTTCTCTTCAACATTAACCTGTAAACGGTCCAAACGTATATATACGTTCTCTCGCCCAGTGCGCTGAATATTTTGAAAAAAAAAAAAAATTTATATAGAAATAAAAAGCCCATTTTTCTAAGTGTTATAGGATAAAAAAAAAATAGGGTCAGTACTTACCAAGATATGAGGCCGAGAAGTTGGCACTGGATGCTCACCTGACGGCAACATCAAGTCCTGCCCCTTGCAGAAGTGTTGCCGATATACCTTTTTTTCTTGTTTTTATATTATTTTATGTTCTGATAATTACAATTTATAGTAGTTCTTGTCATTTCATAACCAATCTTTGTTCTAACACTAATATTAGGTACTGAAATTGTACTCAAATTGTCACAAACATACTGACAGGTGGACATAAGAATAATAAGTTCCCTTGAAGCATGATGTAAGACAAGTATCAGTCCACTGCTGACAGTGATAAGATAAGTGGTGACATTTGATAAGTGTACTCGAGGGTGCAGTGATAAGATAAGATAAGGGGGTGACATTTGATGAGCATCGGCCCTCTGTTTTCACTGTTACACATAACCATAGTATCTGTTTGTCTGTCTGTCTGTCAAGCTCTCTGTCTATCTGTCTGTCAGGCTCTCTGTCTGTCAAGCTCTCTGTCTATCTGTCTGTCTGTTAAGCTCTCTGTATATCTGTCTGTCTGTCAAGCTTTGTATATCTGTCCATCTAGCGTCTAGCTCTCCCATCTCAGAGAGAGCCACTCTGACCCAACAGGTATTACACACGACTGCATCGTCATGTCTAGTTCCTGAGCAAGTGTA
>WNWK01019872.1:0-36937 GCA_009830355.1 Cherax destructor | reverse complement strand
CAAGGCCACTCCCGGGAGACCGGAGGGAACGGACATCCCCAGGCGATCCAGATTCCACGGCAAACTACACCACCACCAATGACCTCAACGGAATGGGATGGACCACGATACCCTTCCCCCTACCTAGGAACTAGAATGCCTGTGGAGGGAAGCTCCCAGGTTAAAAATGGGAAGGAAATAAGGGAGGGATGAGGAGGAAGAGGAGGAAAGGGAAAAAGGGAGGATGGGGAAAATGGGAAAAGGGAGGGGGGATTGGGGGTATGGTTCGGTCTGAGGAAGAAGACCAAAAGGTCCAATTCCTCAGACCAAGAGCCTCTTCACCACAGCAAGGAGCCCCCCTTGAAGAGGTGTGTGTTTCCGGAGACGTGCTTGGCGTTATACTCACCCCAAGGTCTTTCTTCTTTGATGAGGTTTGTAGCCTTTGTCCACCTAGCCTGTACTCTGTCAGCGGTCTTCTTTGCCCTTCTCCGATCTTCATGACTTTGCATTTGGTGGGGTTAAATTCGAGAAGCCAGTTGCTAGACGAGATGTCAAGCTTGACCAGGTCTCTTTGAAGTCCTGCTTGGTCTTCATCCGATGTGATTCTCCTTATTAATTTCATATGATCTGCGAAAAGAGACACTTCTGAGTCTATTCTGTCCGTCATGTCATTCACATATAGCAAGAATAGCACTGGTCCTAGGACTGACCCCTGCGGTACACCGCTCGTCACAGGCGCCCACTGTGATACCTCATCACGCACCATGACCCGTTGTTGTCTCCCTGTGAGGTATTCCCTGATCTATTCCAGTGCCCTTCCTGTTATACACGCTTGGTCTTCCATCTTCTTTACTAATCTCATGTGAGGAACTGTGTCAAAAGCCTTCCTGCAGTCCAGGAAAATGCAGTCAATCCACCCTTCTCTCTCTTGCCTTACCTCTGTTACTTTATTATAGAACTCCAGGAGGTTTGTTACACAGGATTTGCCTTCCCTGAATCCGTGGTGTCTGGTGTGTGTGGCATGTGTGAGTGGCATGTGTGAGTGTGTGTGTGGCATGAATGTGTGTGTGGCATGAATGTGTGTGTGGCATGAATGTGTGTGTGTGTGGCATGAGTGTGTGTATGGGGCGTGAGTGTATGGGGCGTGAGTGTGGCGGCGTGTGCGTGGTGTGTGCACGTGAGGCGTGTGGGCGTGGGGAGTGTGTCAGTGAGGCTTGTGTGGGGTGTGGGTGGGGCTGTGTGTGGGGGTGTGTGTGGGGCGTGTGTGGGGCGTGTGTGGGGGCGTGTGTGGGGGCGTGTGTGGGGGCGTGGTGTGGGGGCGTGGTGTGGGGGTGCGTGTGTGGGGGTGCGTGTGTGGGGGTGCGTGTGTGGGGGTGCGTGTGTGGGGGTGCGGTGTGTGGGTGCGTGTGTGGGGGTGCGTGTGTGGGGGTGCGGTGTGTGGGGTGCGTGTGTGTGGGGGTGCGTGTGTGGGGGTGCGTGTGTGTGGGGGTGCGTGTGTGTGGGGGTGCGTGTGTGTGGGGGTGCGTGTGTGTGGGGGTGCGTGTGTGTGGGGTGCGTGTGTGTGGGGTGCGTGTGTGTGGGGGTGCGTGTGTGTGGGGTGCGTGTGTGTGGGGGTGCTGTGTGTGGGGGTGCGGTGTGTGGGGGTGCGTGTGTGGGGGTGCGTGTGTGTGGGGGTGCGTGTGTGGGGGTGCGTGTGTGGGGTGCGTGTGTGTGTGTGGGGTGCGTGTGTGGGGGTGCGTGTGTGGGGGGTGGTGTGTGTGTGGGGGTGCGTGTGTGTGGGGGTGCGTGTGTGTGGGGGTGCGTGTGTGGGGGTGCGTGTGTGTGGGGGTGCGTGTGTGTGGGGGTGCGTGTGTGTGGGGGTGCGTGTGTGTGGGGTGCGTGTGTGGGGTGCGGTGTGTGGGGTGCGGTGTGTGGGGCAGTGTGTGGGGGTGCGTGTGTGGGGGTGCGTGTGTGAGGGGCCGTGTGTGGGGCGCGTGTGTGTGGGGCACGTGTGTGGGCACGTGTGTGGAGGCACGTGTGTGGGGCACGTGTGTGAGGGCACGTGTGTGTGGGGGCGCGTGTGTGGGCGCGTGTGTGGGGGCGCGCGTGTGGGGGCGCGTGTGTGGGGGCGCATGTGTGTGGGGGAGGCGCATGTGTGGGGGCGCATGTGTGTGGGGGAGGCGCATGTGTGGGGGGCGCGTGTGTGAAGGTGTGGGGGGCGTGTGTGGTGGGCGTGTGTGGTGGGCGTGGGTGTACTCACCTAATTGTGGTTGCAGGGGTCGATTCATAGCTCCTGGCCCAGCCTCTTCACTGGTCGCTACTAGGTCACTTTTCCCGCTCCATGAGCTTTACCATACCTCTCCTTAAAGCTATGTATGGCTCCTGCTTCCACTACATCACTTCCCAGACTATTCCACTTCCTGACAACTCTGTGACTGAAGAAATACTTCCTAACATCCCTGTGATTCATCCGAGTCTTCAACTTCCAACTGTGACCCCTTGTTGCTGTGTCCCATCTCTGTCCACCTTGTCGATTCCTCTCAGTATATAATATGTCGTTATCATATCTTCCCTATCTCTCGTCTTCCAGTGTCGTCAGGCCGATTTCCCTTAACCTTTCTTCGAAGGACATTCCCCTTAGCTCTGGAACTAGCCTTGTCGCAAACCTTTAGACTTTCTCTAATTTCTTGACGTGCTTGACCAGGTATGGGTTCCAAACTGGTGCTGCATACTTAAGTATGGGCCTGACGTACACAGTGTACAGTGTCTTGAACAATTCCTTACTAAGGTATCGGAACGCTATTCTCAGGTTTGCCAATCGCCCATATGCTGCAGCAGTTATCTGGTTGATGTGTGCTTCCGGAGACATGCTTGGTGTTATACTGACCCCAAGATCTTTCTCCTTGAGCAAGGTTTGCAGTCTTTGGCCACCTAGCCTATACTCTGTCTGCAGTCTTCTTTGCCCTTCCCAGATCTTCATGACTTTGCATTTGGCGGGGTTAAATTCAAGAAGCCAGTTGCTGGACCAGGTGTCCAGCATGTCCAGGTCTCTCTGAAGTCCTGCCTGATCCTCATCTGATTTAATCCTCTTCATTAACTTCATATCATCTGCGAACAGGGACACCTCTGAGTCTATCCCGTCCGTCATGTCATTCACATATACAGTGGACCCCCAGATTACGTCATTATTTTGTTCCAGAATGCTGTTCAAGTGCCGTTACTGAACGAATTTGTTCCCATAAGGAATAATGTAAATTAGATTAGTCCTTTTAGACCCCCAAAAATACACTTACAAAAGCACTTACAAAAATACACTTACATAATTGTTCGAGTTTGGAGCAGTACATAATCCGGGGGTCCACTGTACCAAGAATAGCACTGGTCCTAGGACTGACCCCTGTGGGACCCCGCTCGTCACAGGCTCCCACTGTGATACCTCGTCACATACCATGACCCGTTGTTGCCTCCTTGTTAGGTATTCTCTGATCTATTGCAGTGCCCTTCCTGTTATACACGCCTGATCCTCTAGCTTCTGCACTAATCTCTTTTGAAAAACTGTGTCGAAGGCCTTCCTGCAGTCCAAGAAAATGCAATGAACCCACCCCTCTCTCTCTCGTGTCTTACTTCTGTTACCTTCTTGTTACCTTGTGTGTTAGTTAGTTACCATTTTGTCCTAGGCACATGTCGATTAGACACTAGGCCTGTTGTATGTATGTGTGTGTGTGTGTGTAATGAAACACTTTGAAATGTTTCGGCCCCGCTGGGAATTGAACCCGAGCCCTCCGTGCGTGTGTGTGTGTGTTGGGTGGGGGTGTGTGTGGTGGGTGTGTGGTGGGTGTGTGTGTGTGTGTGGGGTGTGTGGTGGGTGTGTGTGGTGTGTGTGTGTGTGTGTGTGTGGGGTGTGTGTGTGGTGTGTGTGTGGTGTGTGTGTGGGGTGGGTGGGTGTTGGATGGGTGGGTTTGGGTGGTGGTGTGTGGGGTGGGTGGGTGTGTGGGGTGGGTGGGTGTTTGGGGGTGGGTGGGTGTTTGGGGGTGGGTGGGTGTTTGGGGGTGGGTGGGTGTGTGGGGGTGGGTGGGTGTGTGGGGTGGGTGGTGTGTGTGGGGTGGGTGGGTGTGTGGGGTTGGTGTGTGTGGGGTTGGTGTGTGTGGGTGGGTGTGTGTGGTGGTGTGTGGTGGTGTGTGTGGGGGGGGTGTGTGGGGTGGGTGTGTGTGGGGTGGGTGTGTGTGGGGTGGGTGTGTGTGGGGTGGGTGTGTGTGGGGTGGGTGTGTGGGGCATGTGTGTGTGTGAAGGGGAGGTTTACTGTGTGTTCATCTATGAATGATAATTTTTATGTCAATGATTGCAAGGAAATTTCATTCATTTACATTTAAACATGGTATGTCTAAGTTCAATACCCCTGCGCAACTCCATGGGGAAGTGGAACAGAATTCTTCCTCCGTAAGCCATGCGTGTCGTAAGAGGCGACTAAAATGCCGGGAGCAAGGGGCTAGTAACCCCTTCTCCTGAATATATTACAGTACTAAATGTAAAAGGAGAAACTTTCATTTTTCCTTTTTCGCCACCCTGCCTCGGTGGGAAACTGGCCGACGTGTTGAAAGAAAGAAGATGTCTAAGTGCAATAGTAAGAAGTCTATAGATCGTTATGTTGGAATTTTCAGTCAGTGATGTGAGCTCAATCTTCCTCATAACACACGTTATAATATCAAAACAATCACGACCATGTATTCTACTAAGGTAGCTAATAAAAAATAATCTCAAAATTCTGACACCTGTACTATAAACCAAACTTTACATTATCCAGGCAAAAACCAATTGCATTTAGGTCATGTAATAGAGCAATCACTGTATTGTATTAAGAACAATGGTGCAAATTTGCTTTTAAGTATCGAGCTGTCAATTCACAATACCTGGTAGCTTGCAAAAAGTCTTTAAATACCAATACAGTGGAACATCTGCTTATGAGTGCCCCACCATGTGAGTTTTTCAGGATACGAGCCGTCGCTTGGTCGATTTTTTTGCTCCTGGATACAAGCCAAAATTCAGGTAGCGAGCTTACCCCTCAAGGAAGGTTCCTTGACGCTGGTGAGGGGCTCTTGATCTAGGAATTGTATCTGTGCTCCAGGTTCCTAAATTAAACCTGAATACCTTCCATCCCCTTTCCCCCACAGGCACTGTACAATCCTACGGATTTAGCGCTTCCCCATAATAATATAATATTATAATAATATGTAATAGTAATCCGCAAGCCATGCATGTCGTAAGAGGCGACTAAAATGCCGGGAGCAAGGGGCTAGTAACCCCTTCTCCTGTATATATTACTAAATGTAAAAGGAGAAACTTTCGTTTTTCCTTTTAGGCCACCCCGCTTCGGTGGGAAACGGCCGACGTGTTGAAAGAAAGATATAATAATAATACTATAATAACAAGTGAGTTTCAGAATGCCACCACTAGATGGCACAGTAAATACCACAACAACACGGGAGCGAGAATGGCCACCACTACTTGTCACATGACATATTTTATTCATTCTAGAGTATATATCAGTTTCTATGTTATTTATATTGTTTATTATGTCGTTTAGATGAATTGTGATAGATAAATAAGCCAGAGTTGATATTAGCATTATATTGAAGTGTATTTTGTTCTGCTCTCTGTCCTGCCTCCTGAGAGCATGAATTTCGCTGAAACGGATTAATGGCATTTCAATTAATTTAAATGAGGAAAATTGACTCAGCATACGAGCAGATCGGGTTACGAGCTAGGTCACGGAACAGATTAAACTCGTAAGCAGAGGTTCCACTGTATTGGCAAAAGTGTCATGACTGCATTAACAAAATTACTTTTTTTTTTTTTTTTTGCAGAAATAATCCTTCAGTAAATGGAAACTTATATACTGTACTATGATGACACTCCACTCACTAACATTCAAAAAGGCTGACATTTTCCTGCAGATAATATGCTTTCTATGTAAATAGAAATGTAAATGAATACAGTTACTTATGTACCCATTTGGTATATATTGTACATGTAAAACTTTCACACAATACTCACTACGGTATCACAACAATTAAAGGGGGAAGAGAGCTTTTGCTACACCACTCACTATATTGGAAAGCTTGGCACTTTTCAGTCTTATCATACAAAATATTCGGATGACTTCTTTGGGTATACGACTTTATGTCTGACTGATTACCTTATCTGAGAGAAATACAAAATACTTTTAGTATCAAGTGAACACAAAGTTCTGCCAAAGTACTTTAAGTATACAGTTAGGATTAAAATGATAACTATGGGTGGTATAGTTAATAAAGGCAATGCCTCCACTCCGATTCCTCACAAAATAAGCTGGACATAAAAATATTTACTTAAATGACAAATTAAAAGTGTATGTTTTTCTAATATTCATTTTCTGGGAACTTTGGCCTTTTTCCTAATTCTTCCTTATACTAAATCTGAGTTTTAAGCCAAAAGTGAAAACTAAGGCTGCAACAGATACAAAGGAACTGTGTACCTTTATATTTTAAATTTTCTAATATCTTGCTACTGTATTAAGAGCTGCAAAATAATTATTATTGTACACAAAGCTTAAAGGTCTTGTATGATTTTAGGTAAGTATTATTTAGTAACTAAATCATGTATAGTAGCAAGAGAAAATTAACTGCCTAACCACACTGATGGTAACATAATTATAGTCACTATACAGGATTTGACAAACTCAAATGGCAGTAGTATATGAAAAAATACTGTATTGCATGGTATAACTTTTAAAACCTAAAAACAGAAAAGGAAATACACCTGTATCTTCTTTAAAGTTTACAATTTATTTGTTATTCATTAATTAATTAATATAAGCCAGAACTTTTAAATCAGGCTTCCAGTATTGCTATGTTGTCTAATACATGATGATAAACATTATATTTAAGTTATACATTTACAATCTATAGTATAACTCCACAAGATTCACACAGAGATATTTAGCCAGCTGATTTTGTTTTCCTACAAATAAATCATTCCCTTTATAAAGTGTCCAGCACTTGCAAAATGTCTCCAACAGCACTTAGTTTATAATTACTCAGCCTTGGTAATCTGTGTTCACTGGTAAGCGTAATGTGCGAAGTATTAGGTAATGGAGCACCAGGAGGGTCCTTACTTCTAGGCTCAGGTAAAAACACACCTTAGCAGATCTACTCAAATTTACATATGTAATATAATGAAAACTTCCCACCAAAAATAATATCTGTACCGAACTCTCAACATTCTGGAAAAAGTCTCTGAAAAACAAATTTATTACAAATTTTATTTAATTTGAAGAACCACTGCAGAAAATATCTGATATGGTTGCCACACTGTAAGCTCAACACTTAATGTTACCTACATTTGTTTATCTACAAACATTGTGCTTTTCTAAAAAAAAAGTTTATCTGAATTTCCCTACCCACTTCCAAATCATTAGCAAACACTAGATACACAACAGCAAGGATATTGCATCCATGCACTGTTGTGTAACTGCCTTTAGTGTGAATATAATCCTTCCTTCCTCATGGTTATTAGTACAGCTTTCCTTATATGAAGCAATATTTCTTCAGCTCTGGATAATATCATTTGTAACATTCTGACAATAACCTACCCCATGTAAATTGCAATAATGTATAACCATTAGAGGGATATGTTTTCCTCAGATCGAGACAAATGACCTACTGAAACTCGAACATCTATATTCTAAAGCTTATAATAAAATACTCTTTCTTTTTCAGGGTCTATCTTGGGGTTGTTAAACTGTGAAGCTCACATGCACACATCAAACTGCCTCAAAATATGCCCACCCTTGAGATGCATGTGCAAGCTTAAACAGTTGCTTCAAGTACCTATGAAGTTATATATAAACCCTCAGATAGTGTAAACAGAAATTTTAATATCGGTATCTTTAAAGACATCAGTGAGGATCTCCCTCACGCGATCCCATACCAGAGCATCGAGTCCACAGCCAATGCGAGGCATGGCTATGGCTGCTACACTGTGCTGTAGGGAGTGGCGCTTCATAGCTTGTAGAGATGAACGTAGACTTAAATAGGTGGGTTTGTGCCAATACCTTTCCTGAAAAATTCAATAATTACTAGTTATTAACTTAATTCAGATAGCAGATGGTGAAAATCTGGTATATGAAATGGAAAAGTTGTGGGGTGAAAGACACATGAGTAAACACTTGGGACATTTCACTATGTAAATGTTTTTGCTCCTTGTTCACTCCAAGTAGAATTACTGTATATGTATATTAGGAGTGAACACAATCCAAGGACCAAAACACTTCCATATTAAAATGCCCTAGGTATTTGCTAATGAGATCTTTATCCTTAAATATTAAACACTAGTATCAAACCTCTCATAATACGGGATTACATTCCTGAAAATTGGTGCCTTATGAAAAATAGCTAAATATGAGTGAAGAACATAAAGGACAACTTGGGTTATATTCCATACACCTCCAAATTTGCCAACTTTTTTTTTTTTCACTTTTCTACTATGTAAAAATTACTAGTGTAACTTGACATACATTCTATTAATTGTTACTTGAAGCATTTGAAGAGTGTGACGAGGGTTAGTGCGGACTTACTGGCCTGAGTTGGATGAAGCAAGGTTTATCAGCTAATAAAAAAAAAATATCTTTATTTACTACAAGTACAGGTCGGCCATCACTAATCCAGCAATCAGTCATCCGGTTCCATCAGTAATCCAGCACTAATTTCAGCTAGCATAATTTCAAATTTCATCATTATACTGACTCAAATCATTATACTGACTCAGAAATTGTGCAGATGGTTGTAAATCCACAGCAACAAGCCAGCGGGGAAGAAAGCAGTGATGAAAATGAGGAAGATGTAGCAGAAAGTCTCTATTGATAGGTTAATTTAAGTGTATTGTAACCTAACCACTCTGTAATCCGGCAAACTCACTAATCCAGCACACTACAGGTCCCAGTGATGCCGGATTAGTGATGGCCGACCTGTACATGTACATGGTATACAGGCCTAGCTGACATCAGTGACATACTACTATATAGAAAGCCCCTTGTTATGCAGAGCATTTCGGGCAAATTAGGTCCTTGTCCCAGGATGCAACCCACACCAGTCGACTAACTCCTAGGTACCCCTTTTACTGATGGGTGAACATAGACAACTGGTGTAAAGAAACATGCCCAATGTTTCTACCCGCGCTGGGAATTGAACGCAGACCCTCACCATGTGAAGCGAAAGCTTTTGCCACCAGGCCACAGGGCACCATGACACACACCGCTGACACACACTCAGCAATAAAGTAAAAATAAAAGCCATATTTCTTTATCAAACTGTATCAAACATATAGGGACTCAGTGAGAAAGACACTGTGATTGCAGTGAAACCTTTCTTACAATATTTCATCCATGACTGGAGTTCATCAAGTATGATAAATATACAGGGACTCAATACATCTATATCAAACAAACATATACCAAAGATAAATGCATTTGATTAAGCCAAAAGTAAAAAAAAAAAAAAAATTTGTAAGCTCTATGTATGAGAGGCCAATAATGTGTATAGCAGAAGAGAAAAATAAGACCACATGCTTTGGCCAAACCAAAGCTAGAGTCAGCAGGGAAATAGCATGCCTCCACCTCCTCTCTCAAAACATTACCTTTTTTTTTTAACACACCTGCCAAAAAAAGAAGAAACACTTTCACCATCATTCACTCAGTGTCAGTGTGCCAGAGGCACACTGACACTGCAGTTCAGATGCCCCTCCAAACTACAAATATTACCACCCCTCCTTCAGAGTGCAGGTACTATGTTGATAATATAACAGGGGCAGCAGCTGGTAGAAGACTTGGCCATACATCTTATTTAACCTCTTATTCACTCTTTCTTTTCAATCAATAACATATTCAACAACTATAAATACAGCTGGGGTAGATACATACATCACTGTTAGAAGCATGGGAATGAGTAATTAGTGTAATTATGATAATGCCTGATACTTTGTGGATTCTTGAAATTAATGCACTGAACAGTCACTTCAAACTTTTTATACAGATTTTTTTATGGAAGACATACGTTATATAAGAAAAATGCTGTGTTATGTACATCACTTACTCTCACTTAGCAAGAACAGCTGCTGGGAAGCACTGATCATGGCCTGGTGAGCAGACTGAGAATCAAGTGTGTGCTACCCAAATTATGCATGTTACTTATTTTCTTTTTAGATGTATAACTGTTTTATAACTGTAGTGTAGGCACACCTCTAGCAAGACACTGATGGAGTGAATGATGATGAAAGTGTTTCTTCTTTTTCTGGGTCACCCTGCCTTGGTGGGAAACGACTGATGTGTTAAAAAAAAAAAAAAATGTGAAACTAAGATTTTGTCATGCTACAAAATCTTAGCTTCACATTTTCAATCATGTTTATACAAAATAGCACACTTCGTTGTATAAGAGGACTTACTGTAAATATTTCACATAAATACAAGCTCAAATTTCAAAGCAAGTGCCATGAGATATTTAACTCATTCAAAAAGTGTGTTGAAAAGACTACAAAATGTATTATCGAATCCAAATTCATCTACAGCATTTAAAGTTGAAACTCAGGATAAAACAGGAAGATGATATTATCTTCCTGTTGTACCCATAACAAGACACTTATGTAACATCCAGATCGACCTTAGGTGTTATCAATGACTTAAAAAAAAATGAGCATACCAGTACTGTTTCATACCAAAGCATAAACCTTTCCTATTTCAAGTGAAGCAATTAGAGCACTGTTATATATATGTAAGGAGTAGAAAAATTTTAATGGGCAAATAGTATAACATCTTTCATCAAAACATATTTTAATGTGTGATGCCATTTGGTTTTTGCCTGTTCATTTAATTTTTTTCATCCTACTAAAGAAGATTTTAAAGATTTTCCAGCCTAATATTTTTCTTGCTTAGTGCTCAATTTTCTATTTAAAGGTTATTGATACTGTATAAATCTTTAGGTTAAGTATGAAGTGATAAAAATTATTATATCTATCCACAGTAACACCACATTATTAGGTAAACATTATTAGGTAAATAAAGTGAAACAGATACACTAACTCAATCCAACAGTAAATGATTAGATAGCTAGTACAATATTACAACAAATAACACTGACCAACAACTTTTGTATGGAAAGAGTTCATAAGCAAGATGTAAAAATAAATCACCTCCATACACTGCAAGGAAAGTCAGCACAAAAAGGTACACATACCTTAGTGACTAAATAATACACATATCTTTGGCCCCTTTTCAGAACGGCAACATCACCTGGTTTCTTGCCCTGCTCTGTCAGCTCCTGCACACCACCAAATTTGGCCTACATTAAAAAGAGAGTAAAACACGAATATAGTATATACGTACATTCAAAATGTAAGAAGCCATAAACAAAAAATAATCTAATACAGTTAATAAGGAAAGCAAAATTGATTAAGCCATGAAAAAACGAGGAACGGTCTTAAATTCCAGTGTCATTTGGTATGTCTCCAAAAAACTTACATCAATACGTATTCTGATGATGCTTCACAGATGGTAATGAAAACAACTGCAATTGTTAGCAACTACATGGCATTTTCCATAGTTTTTGCTGTAATCACATTCTTGTAATAAATAAATAAATAAATAAATAAATAAATAAATAAGGGGAGGGGGAGGAGGCAGAGGAAGAGGAGGAGGCAGAGGAAGGGGAGGACACAGAGGAAGAGGAGGAGGCAGAGGAAGGGGAGGAGGCAGAGGAAAGGGAGGAGGCAGAGGAAGGGGAAGAGGCAGAGGAAGGGGAGGAGGCAGAGGAAGGGGAGGAGGCAGAAGGCAGAAAAGGAGAAGGATGGAGACAGATGTATGAGAAGAATTACCAAAAAATTGCAAAACCATCAAATTGCTAGGCCACATATATTCAGATTCTTGGAATTGTACCACAGTGGAGTACATATACAGAATACAGTAATGTACAATGCCCATATAATATTACTTCTTAAAGAGGGAATAGGGATCTTTATACTCTCCCAAACTCCATCTTTTTGTTTACCATGAAAAACTAGAGAGTAAAAAGGCAAAATACTGTGACTGGAACAATACTCGTCATCATTAATTTCAGTCTCCTATGTGTGGGTTATGTAAAAACTATAATGCTATACAAAATGTAAATTACTTTCAGAACAAAAAAAAAAAAACCACTAAAATCCTGACAGTCTATACCACTCCAAAAATAATTTTTTTACGAGACAATGACTCACAAAGTCATAAAAATGCAATTACAAACAAATCAGACTGGGTGGGGGTCGAAGCCCACTGGGGCATGGACCAGTGGTTAGCACACCTGCCTGCGAGATTTAAGACTCGCTTGCCATGGGTTCAAACCCACTCAGTTCTATAATTAATTATTAGATAATGCAAGAAATATTTCTTGTTATCACTAACCTTAAAAAGAGTAGCAATACCCTTGCCCATCCGAATATCTTGTGATATGCAATGGGCAAGTGATGTTCCATCTGGACAGGTGAACAAATCCCCACGCACTTCTGTAATCGCAAATCCTTCACTTCGAACATGGTTCCCTTTAGATTTCTTTATATCTCCATTTGCATCCTGCAAAACATTAACCTAAGAATATAACTGACAATGAGTAAAACTGAGAGAAATAAATATGTCATGAAGCTACTGAAACAAGAAGAGTAATAATCACAATTATTAAACATATGCAGAAAACTTCAGACAAAAAGGGGGACCCACCATAAACCACAGGCTTCCTACTCAGAATGAACCATTAAATGAATAATATACTACGAGTTATCATCAATACTACCATATTAAAACTTTTGTGTCATTGTAAAAAAGCTTTATAGCCATTATCAATTTTTTTTTTCAACAAGTCGGCCGTCTCCTACCGAGGCAGGGTGACCCAAAAAGAAAGAAAATCCCCAAAAAGAAAATACTTTCATCATCATTCAACATTTTCACCTCACTCATACATAATCACTGTCTTTGCAGAGGCACTCAGATACGACAGCTGAGAATAAGTCCCTCCCAACTGTCACTATCCCAGACCCCTCCTTTAAAGTGCAGGCATTGTACTTCCAATTTCCAGGACTCAAGTCCAACTAAATCAATATCCTGTTATATTGAGTTTCAAATGCTAAAATGAATCCCATTAATACTTCCTCATTTATTTGCATTCAGTTATTATTATTTACAATGAAATACCCGTACGTATTGCAACACCAGAGATACTTAAACAATTATCATGACTCCATGTTCAATTGAAAACTATCAGAGCATGTAGTGGTGAATAAGCTTGACAATGCTAATGAAGAGATGATTTGAGGATAATACAGTTTTCAAAAACTGAGAGTTTGAAGAATTAACAAAATAAATGTCAAAGTGTGTAAGGCTGTAATGACCAAAACAGTAAGCCAGGAACAAAACTATCTGGGATCAGTATTGTATTACAATTCTTTTGTCATAAAGCAAAAATTGCTGTAAAGTGAAATATAGCCTTTTTCACTTTCAAATGCATATAAAAGCCTGATAACATGTTTACACTGTCATATATTAAGTGAGCAATAGAGATAGATAAGATTTTGTTAGGATTTTCAACCCCGCAAGGCTAGCCAACCAGGATAAACCAAGAAAGGCAGTGCATCATCGAGGGACTGTCTGTTTTATTTCTACTGGGGTTCTCAATCTTGTCCCCCAGGATGCGACCCACACTAGTCGACTAACACCCTGGTACCTACTTGCTTGGCTAGGTGAATGAAACAACAGGTGTAAGGAATCACGCCCAATGTTTCCACCCTTCCCAGGATCGAACCACGGACACTCAGTGTGTGAAGCAAGAGTGTTGCCTACCAGGCCATGGGCCTAAAAAATGCATATACAGTACATACACTACTTACCTTAAAATTTTTCATCCTTAGCTTACAGTGAGTGGTGAATATATTTATTGTAGGAAGTCTGAATAAATGGAGAATGGGTATAACTGAAAACTGATGCATTAGCAAAACGCTGTAAAGCAGAGTCTGCCTATACTCCTTCACACCCTGGCCTCCTCCTCGCTGCAGCATTTGCAACCCATACTTCACACCCATATAAGAGTGTTGGTACCACTATACTTTCATACATTCCCTTCTTTGCCTCCATGGATAATGTTTTTTGTCTCCACAGATACCTCAATGCACCACTCACCTTTTTTCCTTCATCAATTCTATGGTTAACCTCATCCTTCATAAACCCATCCATTGACAAGTCAACTCCCAAATATCTGAAAACATTCACTTCTTTCATAATCCCTCTCTCCAATGTGATATCCAATTTTTCTTTATTTAAATCATTTGATACCCTCATCACCTTACTCTTATCTATGTTCACTTTCAACTTTCTACCTTTACACACCCTCCCAAACTCGTCCACTAACCTTTGCAACTTTTCTTTAGAATCTCCCATAAGCACAGTATCATCAGCAAAAAGTAACTGTGTCAACTCCCATTTTGTATTTAATTCCCCATAATTTAATCCTCTCTCTCCCCAACACCCTAGCATTTACTTCTTTTACAACCCCATCTATAAATATATTAAACAACCATGGTGACATTACACAGCCCTGTCTAAGACCTACTTTTACCGGGAAGTAATCTCCCTCTCTCCTACACACCCTAACCTGAGCCTCACTATCCTCATAAAAACTCTTTACAGCCTTCAGTAACTTACTACCTATTCCATACACTTGCAACATTTGCCACATTGCTCCCCTATTCACTCTATCATATGCCTTTTCTAAATGCATAAATGCAATGAAAACTTCCCTACCTTTATCTAAATACTGTTCACAAATATGCTTCAATGTAAATACTTGATCTACACATCCCCTATCCACTCTAAAGCCTCCTTGCTCATTTGCAATCTAACCAAATTTAAACCAAAGAAAATCCTGGGTTCTTTAACAATGGACTGTGTTGGGAAACACTTATCCCCCACGACTTGTTGAAAATGGTATAAAATATCAACAAGTTAAAGGTTAAGACACATGTGCAGCAGTTGGGTATCTTTGTTGAAATGTTCAGCTCCACACCATGAAATGTTTTGCCTACACAGTAGGCTTCTTTAGTCAAATACAAAGGAAGCAGTATTAATGAAATAAAGATGATCTAATCAGTTCATCAACCTTGGAGAAAAAGTATTTGAGGTGGTCAATCCCTCAGCCTGGAGAAGAGTTCAGCTTCATGTTTCATCAATAAAGATACCCAACTGCTGCACAAGTGTCTTAATCTTCAATCCACAACTTCCCTACTCAATATAAAAGTGATCAAGTTTCAGTATCTTCTACAATTTGGACACTAACAACTTATTAGTATGAAGAGAGAAATCACTGTAAAATCATAAATGGCAATAAAAATTATTTAAGTACAGTGGACCCCCGGATTACGTACTGCTCCAAACTTGAACAATTATGTAAGTGTATTTTTGTAAGTGCTTTTGTAAGTGTATTTTTGGGGGTCTAAAAGGACTAATCTAAGTTACATTATTCCTTATGGGAACAAATTCATTCGGTAATGGCACTTGAACAGAATTCTGGAACAAAATAATGACGTAATCCGGGGGTCCACTGTATTTTATTATTATATTTACTAAGTACGTATAGTACTGAACTTACAAAATTTTCTGTAATATCATCAGTCATTTTTCTTTTGGGAGTCACCAGATATTTGTCCATTGCCACATTCACAGACTTGACCTGAAATAGTTGAATTATAATTAAAGCTAATACGTACTGTAATAGTTGTACAGTAAACACTCAATTTAACAGATTAATAGGGGAGGAGTGGGTCACCAGTAATGGGGATTGTGGTGAACAGAGATAAGATTGTTTTCCATTACTGTAATAATAATGGACAATTCTGAAACTAATGAACGTGTCCGTTATTTCTTAATTAAATAACTCAGCAAATTTTGTCCCATATTTCTGAAGTCTGTTAAATCTAAGGTTTTCTGTATATAATACAACTTTTAGCAATATTATTAGTTAAAATAAACTTGAAAGACAACAAGAATACAATATCAACGTTTTAAAAAAACTGTTACTGCGGTACTCCTTTATGAATAAAAATAAAAAAATTAATTCAAAGTTGCTGAACAAGGCACTCTTTCTATGATTAGTATAGATCGGTATGTACTATATTCTCAACTCTCCCACTTTAGCTCCAATCTCCATACTCTTTAGTTTCACCTTTATACCATGTAATATTTATTACAGTTATTTTTAAAATTTTCAATGGTGGCAAATACAAACTCTACCATTCTTTGTTAAGAAATATGCAGTAACACACGAACAGTGTTACTGCATCTGCACTTTCATGGCATTGGCACGGTGTTCAATAAAATGTATAGAATTTTGGTTAATTTTGTTAATTTTGGTGAGTAATCAATCCCATACTTATAACCGTTCTATCCTTGCAAAATGATCTGAGGTCAGGCTTCCTTGGTGACTGCCTGGTTAATCAGGTTACTGCTGTTAGCAGCCTGCAGGCCTATATAACCATCACATCACAGAAAGGTAAACAAATGGAATGAATTAAAAGAGGAAGTTGAAAGTGCTACAGGCAATGGAAATTAAAAAAAAAAAAAAAACTTATAGGATGAAGAGTTTAATGAAGACTGGACACCATAAGCACAGCTCTGCTTTTGTAGCTACAGACAGATAATTGATTTTCAAATAGGTACTGTAATTACATTCTGACTGATATGGAACTTGTTGAAGGCAGCAATGTACCTTCCTCTTGAAAGCTTCTTTGTTCTAGCAATATTTCTGATACCTGCTGGACAATGGATGTTGATTCAGTGTTCTCTGATTGTCGGAGGTACCCCTCCTTTTTGCTAGGTTTATTCACCAATTCCTGTCACATCTCTGCCCTCAGTAAGTTTCTGTGGTACTGTGTAGATTGTAGACCTAACCCTTAAGTATTCTTCATGTGTGTATTATCAGGCATCTCTTCTCAGTTCCAGAAAATACAATACAAGTGCTTCAAGGAGTTCATAATAGTACAGTGGGAGAATGTGTGCCTCACTCTGTGGGTTGAGAGTTTGAACCCACATTATTCAAAAGGGTGATATCTCATCTGATTTACTTTGTTTTGGTAATATACAATACTCATTTCCTTACCTCCTCCTCATGTCATTACTATTGCATATGTGAGTCCAGCATTAAACCTGTAAGGAAGTTAGGTCCAATTCTTTGGTTACATCCTCCATGGTTAGTTCAGTTCAACATAGTTCATTTAGCTATAGGAAATTGATTCCAATTTACTTATAGACTATTTTTTGCAAGCCCTCTACAAGACTTTTATTTTAAATACTCCAAAGTAATTCTAAGCATAAACCATGGAGAAATGCTAAACCTGTAAGGGTCATACAACTCATGGGGAATGAGATCATCTTTGATCCGAGGAAGGGGAGGTAACGTCAATTTCCTGGATCAAGAGCCCTTCACCAACATCAAGGCACATCCTTAGAAAGGATATACTGTAATAAATAACGTAAATTTAGCCCAGAACTAAACCTAGGTATGATATATGAATAAATTTAAAGTTTATGAATAAAATTCTTTAATATGTAAAATCTTTATATTACGTTATTATTATTATAATCAAAAGGAAGCGCTAAACCTACCAGGGTCATACAGCGCTCTCAATTATGTTAATCTAAATAAACAAACATAACACGTTGCTACTTAGACCTGTCTCGGATCTTTCAAGCATATTTCATAATTTGATTTTACTCAGACAGTAATGATAGAATACAATAAACTGGACAGCCATGGTATATTATTAATAATAGGCACGCACAATCTCGTGCTATGTTAAGAACTACAAATTGACATAGCTGTTGCTTTTCCTGTTGCTTATTAAGAGGAGCGGCCAAAACTGCCACTCGTGTTTCGGGTGGTTCAGCTCGCCTTTTCATTCAACAGCAGCCACTCTTATGTCAGAGGCGTAGCCAAGTATGTATTATACAAGGTGGCATCGATGTTTTTCCCGGAAGGTGCGTACTTACGGGAAAATTTCAATCTGAATATAATAGACACGCTGCCCTCATTTGTTTACATCCTTCAGCTGTGGCTGGCAGCAGCGTTCATGCTCCAGCGAAATAACCGCAACTACTAATAACTTCGTGTAAATTAATTAAAGCACCTACAATATATGTTCACTGTATATAAATGTGTTGAGTATATGATAGAAACCTGCCCTATCATCCTTTGTTATACTGTTGCAAATTCGGAGTTCATATCCCAAATGTCTGCCCCTCCCTTGTGATATTTGATATTTAATATTGTTATAATCCTAAATTTAAACGTTTTAATTAATTAACTCCATTCTCCTCTGTTACGTCTAGAATTATATAAGTCTTATATAAGAATATAAGTAGAAACATACATATATTTATCATGTTAACCGCTTCTGAAATTGCAAATTTATTGCACTATTCTTGCCTTTACATCCCTCAGTATATGTATATATAAATACATCTATATATAAGTATTCAGCAATATTCTTATATCCAACATTGTAAACTTTACTAAAAACATGAAATAAGATGGATGTATACCCGCTGTTATATAGTACTGAGGTAGTTTGTTAATTGACCCTCTGTGACTACATAACACGCAAACTATTTAAGCTATCATTCTAATTTGTGACTTAATTGTTGCATGATGGTGTGTGAGAGTGATGGTGGGAGTATATAAGAGTGCACACCTGCCTGGTGCATGCACTCTCATCTCTTGACTCAAAAATCATTAGTTTGATGGTTGTGTTATGAACATAGTGCTTGTTATAACATAATACAATGTTATATAGGCCAGGGCACTCACACACTGCAGCCCATTTATATATATATTTTTTTTTTGCTGATAAACATAAGTGGAAGCATTTATTTATAGTATATATATTTTAATAAAGTTTGGAAAGGCAAATATATACTTATCCTGCTATTCTTCCTCAAAGGCGAGTTCTTGATGCCGGTGAGGAGGGAGGGGGTTTTGATCCAAGGAGCTGGATCTTAACTCCCCCTTCCTTGGATCAAGCATGACTTCCATACATTACCTCAGCCGCCGTATGACCAGTGAGGGTTTAGCGCTTCCCCTTAAATATAATAAACACAAGACTAACACTATACTGTCATTTTTTTCATAGTCCAGAAGAATAAAAGTAAGAGAGCTAAGAAGGCGAGTGTGTTAAAATAATTGTATATGAACCATAATTAAAAAAAATCCTTGATAATGCTCATCTTTTTTCTAAGGTATTGTGTTTCATGAATTAAACTAAAAACACCATTTGTAGAATAAGTATAATTGTAAGTAATTTTTAAAGGACTAACAGAAATAAAGTAATATAAAAAAATGTAATTTTAAGAATATATGGTTGAGTCTTGAACGTGATGATGAAAGTGGCAAAAAAGTTTAGCAACAACAAACATCAGCTGACTGAGTGAGTGAGTGACGGTGTGGTGGCACTTATAACCTGGTTCCTGCCCCCACCTGCCTCACCCAGGCACTGCCCAACCTTCACATGGACCACATAACACACCAGACGAGAGGCTGATGCTTTTACTGGCCATTATCACTCCAAAACTGGGTAAGACAACACACGTGGGTGGGAGGATCCCAACGGGGAACCTCCATGTAGCGCATTTTTTTTTTTTTTACATTTTATAAATGTGAATGAAAACTCTGGCCAAAAATTGAATAATACATACTATGAAGGTCTTTCGATGTGCTGTTTAATTTTAGATGTACTCTTTCAATCTCATTTAAGAAAAATATGTTCTGTATAGAGGAGCCTGATAAGAGCTGACTAAGTCACTTTTAACTTTTTTTGGTTATCTTAGGTAATTTACACGTGTTACTACAATCTAAGACAGTTGTAACCCTCAAAAGATTGTGTAATTGTGCCTGAATAAACTTACGTGTATTGTACCTGTTTTAATGCTAAAATTTTCCTTGAATCACTAGAGCTGTGAGAAACGTTACCAGTGTAGTGTTAAGTAACAGTGATGATGATTCATTGATAATTTAGTAGTAATATGTATGATATTTGCGGTCTTCTCAAATTATTGAAACTTTTGTTTCATGAGAATTTGCAAGGTAAATAATGCTAATAAGACTTGGCAGGGCGAGTGATATTCGTGAGGCTTGGTAGGGCAGGAGAGATATCAAAGCTTGAACTGATAGTCATTTATGGCCCGCATAGAGTCAGTAATATATTTAAATTATTAGAAATGCCGCAGTCCTAAATATGACTGTACTTGCTGGAGCAAATGAGAGCTAGAGATACATGATAGTACAGTATAAGTATATGTGAAAGGTGCTTGAGGGCCTGGTCCTAAATCTGCACACTGTCATAGCAACATATTGGAGTGAAAGATATGGGAGAATGCATAAAATAAACCCAGTTAAAAACTGAGGTGCCTTGGGTACAATAAAAGAACATTGTATCAACATCCATAGGCCCAGACTGTTTAGCACACTACCACAAGATATTGGAAACATTGCCAGAACAAGTGTAGAAATTTTCAAGAGGAAATTGGAAGTGTACCTCTGCCAGGTGCCAGATAAGCCAGGCTGAGATGGATATGTGGGCCACTGGCAGTAACAACCTGATTGATCAGGAAAACACTAGACAAACCTGGCCCAGGGCTGAGCTGTGATTAGATTTTGATTAGATTTTGCCACCGAAGTGGCTAGTTTATTGTGCACCCCATATCCATCCTGTGGACGGTAGCGCAAGAGCATATGGATACACAAAAGGCCTAGGCACTAGGCCCCAAAGGGGTTAACAATTGTACATTTGGGTTTATATCTACATTTCAATTATCTGTTACAAGCAAATTTAGGAAATTTGCTTATTACAATTGGTATCTTATTTCATGAATAAGATATCTTGACATGTCACATAGGTTATTATACTGTCTATTTCTATATTCCTCAATAAGTGCACAATTAAGCACATAGTGTTCAAGACAGTGACCATATGCCTGATCACATAATTTGCATTTAGTTTGATCATCATCTGTGTCTCCCAAACTGTCAGAAGTACCTGTAGCCAAGCCTAAGCCTGGCCACTACAACATCAGTCAGTCTGTTCACATTGCGCTGAGCTGTGAGAGTAGGAAAACTCTCAAAAAGCCTTCAAAGTTAAGCTTTTTCTGGAAAAGCTATATACGTATAACACACTCGCAGCACTATTTCATATTTTTATTAAATTTATTGATGCAATTGCAAAGGAAGGAATATAATCTTGTAAAATCTACTCACGTTCTTTCAGAAGAGCAGTTTCCCTTTTTAGTTATTGTATTCATTTTTTGCTTACACAAACTATTTTTTAAATAATTAACGAGCTGAGATATGGACTTGTTAAAACTGCTTCATACCAGTTTGAACTAAGCCTATACAGTGGACCCTCGGTTAACGAAAAAACTTCATCCCAGAAGCCTGCTCAAGTGTCATTACCGAACGAATTTACTTAAGAAATAATGTCACGTAGGTTAGTCTATTTCAGACCCCCAAAAGTACACTTCCACATGCACTTACAATATTATACTTACATAATTGTACGATTTCCGGGGTGTTCGTTAACCGAGGGTCCACTGTATTAAGGAAAAACATTTTAATATAAAGGAGCTATATATCCCAGCAACGAGGAGGTTCTCCTGCCCTTGATTCTATGAGATGTTTATGGGATTTCTACTGCAGATATATACGCGATTTCCTTAAACGGAGCTGCGAGGATCTTCGTTAAATTCATGACTGGGGCATACGAGAATGTTGTTGACAAGTATCAAGAGAAGTGTCTTGTGGTCAATGCAGGCTTGGAGGTTCGACTTTGTGATGTTTCGACATGCTATTTGTGGATACGCTTACGAAACATTCCTTTTGAGGCGACCGAAGTGGACATCAGGAGGGTTTTTGGCCAGTTTGAAACCATACATGCAGCCAGTATGGGCCGATGGGCCCAGGGTATATATGCCGGCATGCCGGAGGGATCTTATTCCCTCAAGATGACCCTCAAATGGCAAATACCGTTGTATGTTATCATGGAAGATTTTCGGACGCAGGTTTATGTGACATACCCTGGGCAGCAGAGGACATGTAGACTATGTGGGGCCCTGGGGCATGTGGCGGCTGCGTGTGATCAGCATCGGGGACAACGTCCTTCTCATCAACGTGAGGAGCCTCGTCGTGAAGAGGTGCCTGGATCAGTGGCAGCGGTGGATATGGAGGTGCCTGTAGCAGAGGTGGTGTCTCATACGGATGTGGTGTTGGGGAGTTGGAGTGATGCTGTTGAGGCGGCTGAATTGGAGGTTTCGACGTTGCCAAAGGCCTCGCAGGAAGAAGATGAGGACACGTCCCCAGGTGTCATGGTGGTGAAAGCTGCGGTGGAGGATGTGATGGATGAACTGCAGGTCCCCAGTCTGGAGGATTTGCATAGGTTGTTGGACAGCCCTTTACAGGGGGATATGGTGCCTTCAGATGTTGGTTTGAGCCCTGAGGTAGAGGGTTTGGTAGGTGGAATTGTTGGGGTGTCTCCTGTGTTCGATCCACCATCAGAGGTGGTGGCGGAAGTTGAGGTGCATCATGCATCTCAGGAAGGGGATATGGAGATTACAGATGAGTCCCGTAGGAGGCCTAGTAGTACAGAGGAAGATGACGTCATCACTCACGGCCAGCAGATTTGCAAAAAGGCCTGGGTGGAGGCAGTGAAGGGTGTCAAGGAAGGGTCGAGGGGGACTGGGGTGGAAAGGGGGGCGGGTGAGTAGGGGAAATAATGGTACGGCTAAGCTAGGAGTGTCAGGAATAGTGAAGCAGAAAGGGAAGCCCCTGCTACAGAATTCAAGTGTTTAAATATGAACATGAATGGCCTCCGGGCGGAGGTCAAAAGGAGATGGGTAGAAGTGACTTTGAGACGTATGAATGTTGATGTTTGTATTCTTCAAGAACATAATTTCCGGTGTGGATGAGGTCTTGTTTTGAATGGGTATACTTTGTATACTGGGAGCTCAGAGCATTTAAAGGGAGGGGTGACGGTAGGGATACGTGAGACCAGCCCCTTCACTTTGAAGGCATGGGAGGAGGGGGGTGGACGGGACGTGGGGTGACATTCAGGTGTGCTTCATTGGGGTGTATATGCCGGCGAGTAATGACCGTCGTGTGAAGGAGGATTTTGTTAGAAGGGATTTAGTTTATGCTTTGCGTGGTCTCCCCTTGGTGACCATAATTGCAGGTGATTGGAATTGTGTGATCAGGGGGAGGGACGTTGAGCCTCGGGGGGGAAGGGTGTACTTTGGGGGTTTTGAGGGATGTGTTGGGAGCAGTGGGGGTGGAGGATGTAGTCAGGGGCGGTGGGTGGGATGTGGAGCATACTTGTATACGAAGAGGATATGCAGCGAGGCTTGATTGGGTATATGTGTCGTCAGCGATTCAGGTCGGCAGTGTCACCTGCGTGGAAATGGGTTTCTCTGATCATAGGGGTGTATTAGCTAATTTGGGCTGGGTATGGGCAGTCCGCATCTTTCCCGGCTATTGGAAATTAAATATTGGTTTGCTGCAGGGACTGGATCATAGGGAGGTTTTTGTGAATTAGTGGGCTAGGTTGTGGGGGGGAGGACGGGGAATTGAAAATATCGTGCAGTGGTGGACAAATAGGGCGAAGGCTGCTATTAGGGATTTTTATGGTAGGCTGGGAAGGGAGGAGGCGAGGTTGAGGTACGGTAAGCAGCGTTATTTGGAATATCAGTTACGGGAATGCTATAAAGGGGGAGGGAAGTACCCTGTGGGTGAAATTGCAGACATACAGGGTCAATTGCGGGATTTGCAAAATGAGGCTTTTCATGCGATTAGGGTACGGGGGGGTGTGGAGGACATCTTTGGGGAGATAAGCCCTCAGCTATAGTTTTGCGAAGATTTCAGAGAAGGAGACTGGGGATGACGATCATGGCAGTGACCGTGGATGAGGATTTGGAGGGGTTCAGGTGTGGTCAGGTGGTGAGGACAACGGAAGCAATGAGTTGTTATGCAGATAAATGGTTTCAAAGAAAGTTAGGGGAGGGGAAAGGTGATTGGGGAGCACGTAAGATTGTGTTGGAAGGCATGGGTGCAGGGTTAAGGGATGCACACAGAGATTGTATGGAGGGGGTCATTACTGAAGATGAAGTATGGCAGGCGGTGCAGGGACAGCGTTTGGGGAAGACGCCAGGGATTGACGGGATTTCTGGGAATTTCTACGTGATCAATGGGAGGTTTTGCGTGGGGTTTTGGTGGCTTTATTCAATGGCATGAAAATATCAGGTAGTATGAGTGAGGAACAGCATACTGGGGTTGTGGTCTTACTTCTGAAGGGCAGGGATTGTAAAACTTTGAAGGATTATAGGGCAATCACCTTACTTTGTTCAGATTATAAAATTTTTGCGCGCATCTTGGGTAATCGTATGAAGAAAGTTTTGAACGAATTCTTAGATCAGGGGCAATATGGGATTCCGGAGCGAAGTATTAGTGGGGGGGCACCGCAGAATTAGAGGTTTTGTGGAAGGTAGGGGAGGGGGTGTCGTAGGGCTGGATTGGGAAACAGCCTATGATAGTGTAGATAGGGGGATGTTATGGGAGATCTTGTTAAGACAGGGGTTTGGTGGGGAAATTGTGGAGTGGGTAAGCACGCTATATAATCGGGTTTCGGTCAGGGTACAGGTGAATGGGAAGGTGGGGTCCGAGGTAGGCATGGGGAGGGGGTTGCGACAGGGATGTCCCTTGTCGCAGCTTCTCTTTGCATGTTTGCAAAACCCTTTCTATGGGTTGGTGAGGGAGGGAGGGAGGGAGGGAGGTGGGTGAGTTGTGGGATGGTGCTCCGGGAATTATTGGATACGTGGATGACACTACTATTTTAGTGGGAAGCTCAGAAGGTTTGGGGAATGTGAATCGTATAATTGAGATATTTGGAGCTGCAACTGGTATGAAGGTCAATAGAGTGAAGTCGAAGTTATTGGAGGTAGGTTCTTGGGTAGGCAGGGCATTGGGTCAGGCTTATGGATGGGTAACGGTTGAAAGTATTAAAATATGTTGTGTGGTTTTCTGCGCGGAACCGGGGAGGGCAAGGGAAATTAATTCTTCTTTGGTGGTGGAGGTGGCATTGAACAGAATGATGGGATGGAGGGCAGGGAAAGTCACCCTTTTGCAAAGGGTTATGGTTGTAAGCACTTTGGTGTACAGTAAATTATGGTTTGTGGCCGCGGTATATCCACTAATTGAGGGCGATATAGAGAGATTATGGCAGAGGGTCATGCGTTTTGTTTGGGGTTACGGAAGACACTGGTTAAGGGAGGAGGTTGTGACGACTAGGGTGATTCATGGAGGCATGGGATTGATTCCATTGAAGAGGTGGTTAATGGGGTTATATGTGAGGCAGGAATTTTTAGCTAGGGGCGGTCTTCGCGGGGTGCGGGTGAATGATGATATGAGGGAGGTGCGGAGGTGGTGGCAGGGTAGGGATCTTATGGTATGTGAGACACTTTTGCGGCACCTTCTTATTGTAGCAGATCCGGGGAAGGTACGGGTGGGCAGGTTAGATAGGGTTGGGAGTGGTAGTAGGGTACTGCAAGGTGCTGAAACATACCCCATGTATGATTGGAACAGTATTTGGTACTGGTTTAAGAAGCTGAAATTGCCTTCCAGGGTACGGGAAATGGGTTTCCGGTTTTTACATGGCATATTAGCATCGCGGGCACAGCTTTTCGTGATGGGGCTGGTAGGGAATGGTCTTTGTAATGTGTGTGGTATGCTGGAGACCGCTTTTAATAATAATAATAATAATTTTTATTTCATCGCAATTTTACATAGAGATTTACATAGAAGTGCAAGGAGAGCCACTGACATGCCAGGGCATAACGGGCAGCTTAATCATACAGTTTATTTTTGTGAAGACTTAGTGAGGGTAAGGGAATGGTTTGGGGGAATTATAAGGATGGTGGGGGGAGGGGGGTTGTCAATTTTGAGGGTCCTCAGTTTAGATGTTGGGGGTTGTGCAGAGGATGTACGCAGGGCCGTAATGTACTTGGCGCTGGATTATATTTTTGTGTCATGGGGCATGAGGGAGGTCAGGGGAGAAGCACGTGTCAGGGTATTAGCAGCCAGGTTCTATAGAACTATATGTAGGAATTGAGGTTTGTATGGTAGGGCATGGGAACAGGCTTTTCCAGAGGAGTCTACCTGGAGAGAATTCCAGGGGTCAACGCCCCCACGGCCCGGTCTGTGACCAGGCCTCCTGTTGGACCAGAGCCTGATCAACCAGGCTGTTACTGCTGGCCGCATGCAGTCCAACGTACGAACCACAGCCCGGCTGATCAGGTACCGACTTGAGGTGCCTGTCCAGTGCCTGCTTGAAGACAGCCAGGGGTTTGTTGGTAATCCCCCTGATGTATGCTGGGAGGCAGTTGAACAATCTTGGGCCCCTGACACTTATTGTGTTGTCCCTCAACGTGCTAGTGGCACCCTGCTCTTCATTGGGGGATGTTACATCGCCTGCCGAGTCTTTTGCTTTCGTAGGGAGTGATTTTTGTGTGCAAGTTTGGTACTAAGCCCTCGAGAATTTTCCATGTGTATATAATAATGTATCTCTCCCGCCTGCGTTCTAGAGAGTACAGGTTTAGGAACTTCAAGCGTTCCCAGTAGTTGAGGTGGTTTATCGCACTTATGCGTGCGGTTTGCGGGCGTTTAATGATGGCTATATTATTGAGGGGTGGTAGAGAGGCTGGATAGGAGGGGTTGGTCTCCAGGGGGTTACGGAAGGTGTGTAAGTCTTTTAGGGATGTATGTGAGTTGCATGGAGGGGGGCTCGGTGGTAGGGGCAGGTAGAGCTGGGGCTGGGGTGTTCTTCTTTCTGTTTAGGTATGATAGTGGGTACCCCTGACAATGATGAGGGTGGAAGGGTCACTTAAGGGTTTTGATTTAGGGGAAAGGTGGCGGGGGATTGTCTAGCTGTGTGTTCGGGTTTGGATCTATCAGAGCAGAGCAGTGGTTCTCATCAAAACTTAGAAAAATGAAGAGACAATGACAATGTATTGATTTAAATGTTGTGTTGGCCTGGGACGGTAGTTTGCACGTGTGTTTACACGAACTTTGTTTTTTTTTTAGGGTATGATTATCTTGGGCCTTTTCGGTAATGTGGCTGTATATCAGGTGTATATGTCAAGTCAGGCTTATGTCATACTTTACTAGGGTTATTATATCATCATTGTATAATCCTAAAGGAGGATGTATTTTCAGGTGCTCCATGATTTTGTTTGGTCTTTTCATGAGGCCTTGTAAGTGTACAAATTTCATTTCCGTGAATTCTTGGGGGTTTACCCTCAACATTTCCTTGTCTTGCTCTGGTTTTGTGGGTTAACTTGAATATGTTTATTATGTCGGGTAAGATGGGGACATTATAATAATCATTAGGGTCAAATAATGATGATATATATTCGTGTGTATTCTTTATTCTACTTGTATGTTTTCGGGAAATGACCTTTGGATTGTGTGTTAGGTGCAATTTTTCGAGAAATTATCGTATGAAGTCATTGTTATATGTCGGCATGTATATTTTGTAATCCTTTTTACAGTGGTACCTCGGTTAACAATATTTTTTCGTTCCAGAATGCTGTTCAAGTGCCATTACCAAACGAATTTATCCCCATAAGGAATAATGTAAAATGGACTAGTCCTTTTAGACCCCCAAAAATACACTTACAAAAGCATTTAAAAAAATAAACTTACATAAAAGGGCGAGTTTGGGGACCATCATTAACCGAGGTACCACTGTATATATATAAAAAAAAATGGTAAGGAAAGGTGCTGAAAGTGATAGCGCCTATATGTAATGATGACTTGACATAAAAGGGGGCGGGGCAATATGAATTGTGTTATGGGTTGGCATGTGAGAATTTGTGATAGTGCATGAAATTGCCTTGGGGTGGAAGTAAGGTCTTTAGAGGCCTGGGGTGATATATATTTTTGGGAATCAGTATTGTGTTGTTGTCAAGGGGTATAATTTTGTTTGGGACATTATGGTTCTGCCTAATATTGCTACTGTATATACAATTTATTGCAACATGTTGGTTGCTGAAGATAAGGATATGCATATTATTGATTTTGGTTTTTGTGGGATGTAGGTTGAGAATATAAAAGTATTTTTTATAGCATACACTGTTGTATGTTCTTTATGATTGTTGTAAGACTACATAATGTATGTATGTATATCATATGATTTTAAATAAAATAAAAAAAAAAAATTCTTTAGGGGGCCACATTCTTTATTAAAAGTAGACAATAATTTGTACAAAGCAAATTCTTTATTTTTGCATATTAATAAAGGAATAAACTGTTTTTAATATTAGTAAGTACTACTCATTATTGAAAGACTTGTTTGTGTTCACAGGAAACTCAACCCTCATAGACAATGGCAAATCATCTTAAAGGAACAGTGGCTCCAACACTCATTAAAAATGGCAGTAAATCTATCAAGCCAAAGCAAGAGGAACTCTTAAAAAGCCACGAAAATGATGCAGAAAAACTGATCACTCAAAGAGCAGAAGTAGAGTCATTACTGTCAGAGCTGGTTAACACAGTTGGTGCTGTTCTTACATCAAGACCAACACAGGTTTGGCAGGTAACACTATACCCTATTCTCTCTTAGCAATTTTCTTTCATGTGATAATCTATTAGTGATTGTCTATTTGCAGTTAAGCATGCAGAGGTATACTTTTGGTATTTAGTTCTTATTGGTGACCAACAATCTGTTTTGCATCAAGACATAGTTGGGATCCTGACCATACTCCATCACTCAGTTGTAGGAAACAGCACTTGCAAATCTATGCATTGTCCACTGGACAATTGCATGATTATTTTCTGGTGGGATTTCTGGTACCACTCTGCAAAAGTTGCCGGGTCTTTAACACTTAGTTAATTGTCCTGCTCACTAGAGACCATGTTAGTATCATTTCAGACACCTTCAATACCCTGACATGCTTGCTCTGTTAACATTTTAATGCAAATTCTCTCTATGAATTCTTAACTGACAGTTGCGTTGTATCCACTGTGAAACATTTCCCTTTTTTTTTTTCTTGCCTCTGCCCTACTCTAAACACCTCCACCTCTCCCTCTTCCATCTTTCACCCTTGCTGTGCAACTCTTAAAGGCCCACACATGTTTAGTCCTTTATATGAATATACTGTAATATTACATTAAATGGTTATACAGTGGAACCTCAGTTTTCGTATGCCCTAGTTTGTATGTAAAACTATAGTTATTCTCCATAAAATGTATTTTTTTTTTTAATATTTTTGGGTGTCTGGAACGGAGTACAGTGGACCCTCGCTATTCGAACACTCCAAACTCACCCTCATTCCAGAATGCTGTTCAAGTGCTATTACCAAACAAATTTATTCCCATAAGGAATGATGTAAATTAGATGAATCCATTTCAGACCCCCAAAAATACACTTATAAAAGCACTTAAAATAATAAACTTACATAAAAGGGTGAGTTTTGGAGTGTTTGAATAGCGAGGGTCCACTGTAATTGGATTTACATTGTATTTCTTATGGTTATATAAAAGATAAAGAATCAAATACAAAGTGGGAGTTGTCACAGTTGCTTTTTGCTGATGACACTGTGCTTTTAGGAGATTCTGAAGAGAAGTTGCAGAGGTTGGTGGATGAATTTGGTAGGGTATGTAAAAGAAGAAAATTAAAAGTGAATATAGGAAAGTGTAAGGTGATGAGGATAAAAAGATTAGGTGACGAAAGATTGGATATCAGATTGGAGGGAGAGAGTATGGAGGAGGTGAATGTATTTAGATATTTGGGGGTGGACATGTCAGCAGATGGGTCTATGAAGGATGAGGTGAATCATAGAATTGATGAGGGGAAAAGGGTGAGTGGAGCACTTCGGAGTCTGTGGAGACAAAGAACTTTGTCCATGGAAGTAAAGAGGGGGAATGTATGAGAGTATATAGTTATATCAACACTCTTATATGGGTGTGAAGCATGGGTGATGAATGTTGCAACGAGGAGAAGGCTGGAGGCAGTGGAGATGTCATGTCTGAGGTCAATGTGTGGTGTGAATATAATGCAGAGAATTCAGAGTTTGAAAATTAGGAGGAGGTGCGGAATTACCAAAACTATTATCCAGAGAGCTGAGGAGGGGTTGTTGAGGTGGTTCGGACATGTAGAGAGAATGGAACGAGACAGAATGACTTTGAGAGTGTATAAATCTGTAGTGGAGGGAAGGCGGGGTAGGGGTCGGCCTAGGAAAGGTTGGAGGGAGGGGGTAAAGGAGGTTTTGTGTGCAAGGGGCTTGGACTTCCAGCAAGCATGTGTGAACGTATTTGATAGGAGTGAATGGAGACAAATGGTTTTTAATACCTGATGTGCTGTTGGAGTGTGAGCAAAGTAACATTTATGAAGGGATTCAGGGAAACCGGCAGGCCGGACTCGAGTCCTGGAGATGGGAAGTACAGTGTCTGCACTCTGAAGGAGGGGTGTTAATGTTGCAGTTTTATAACTGTAGTGTAAAGCACCCCTCTGGCAAGACAATGATGGAGTGAATGATGATGAAAGTTTTTCTTTTTCGGGCCACCCTGCCTTGGTGGGAATCGGCCGATGTGTTAATAAAAAAATAATAATTCTTATGGAATATATTGCTTCCGTTTTTGTACAATTCGGTTTATCGTCAGACTTTTTCGAACTGATTAATCACGAAAACAGAGGTTCCACTGTAACTATGACCGTAATTTTTAAAGGGGTGGACTGGTAAGCCAGTGGAAGGCCTTGGTCAGATGACCAGAAGCTGCAATGGTGAGTTGTCGTCTGATTAAGACCCGTGTCGGAAAAACCTAAATCCTGATGAATTTTTTTTTAACACGTCTGCCATTTCCCACCGAGGCAGGGTGACCCAAAAAGAAAAAAAAAAACTTTCATTATTCAAGACTTTCACCATCACTCATACATAATCACTGTCTTTGCAGAGGTGCTCAGATACGACAGTTTAGACGTCCCTTTAAAGGACCCCAGTGGAAATAAGTCACTCTGTCTGACTTTTTGGGGTTATCCTAGGTTCTCTACACATATGCTGCTATGTATAATAATCTTCTTTCAACATGTCGGCCATTTCCTACCGAGGTGGGGTGGCCCAAAAGGAAAAACGAAAGTTTCTCCTTTTACATTTAATAATATATACAGGAGAAGGGATTACTAGCCCCTTGCTCCCGGCATTTTAATCGCCTCTTACGACACGCATGGCTTACGGAGGAAAAATTCTATTCCACTTCCCCATGGAGATAAGAGGAAATAAGAACAAGAACTAGTAAGAAATTAGAAGAAAACCCAGAGGGGTGTGTATATATATGCTTGTACATGAATGTGTAGTGTGATCTAAGTGTAAGTAGAAATAGCAAGATGTACCTGAAATCTTGCATGTTTGAGACAGAAAAAAGACACCAGCAATCCTATCTATGTATGTAAATGTATTTATGTATACCTGAATAAACTTACTTCCAAACTGCCAATATCCTAAACCCCTTCTTTAACCCTTAAACTGTCCAAACGTAGATCTACGTTTACTCACGTAGTGCTCCGAACATAGATCTACGTTTTTTTTTACATGCCCTCAAATGTAAAAAAAAAAAAAAAAACGTAGATCTACGTTCGGAGTGCTACGCGAGTGAATATAGATCTACGTTTGGACAGTTTAAGGGTTAAAGTGCAGGCATTGTACTTCCCATTTCCAGGACTCGAGTCCGGCTAACCGGTGTCCCTGAATCCCTTCACAAAATATTACCCTGCTCACATTCCAACAGCTTGTCAGGTCTCAAAAACCATTCGTCTCTATTCACTCCTTATCTAACCTGTAATAATATGCTTTTGGTATCCTGTCTTTAGTGTTCAGTCACTTGAGCAAAGAGCCTCAGTTTTTGGCTGAAATATAGTTCTTCTGTTGCCTTCTTCATTTTATCTATTTAAGGGTTTATTCACACAACTCATAAAAAGTAAAAATAGTAAAATTCTCCCTCACCATCTTTTTCTATTTCCTTTTGCAGCTCCAGAGTATTCCTTCTCACTTGTACCCCCCTCCCCCTCAGCTCTTTATGCATCCCCATATTATCCCCACCCCTAGTTTTAGCCCCTCGGCTCCCCTTGCACCTCCAGGCTATTCTTTCCCATCTTGCCCTCTTTGCTCCCATCTCCACACTGTGTACTTTAAAGCCTATTCCACCCACCATTCTTACCCCCTCAGTTTCCTTACAACTCCATGCCACTTTTGCACACCATGGGAGGCTTTAGCCATGTAAATATCTACAGCTATACTTGTTTCTGATGAAAAAACATACTGTTTATATAAAAAATTACTTTAAAATGCATTTTCTTTACAGATATATGGAGGGTTTCAGCGTGTATATGAAACTGTAAAAAATATTTTTTGCCATGGTTGCAAACATACAGATGTGCTGGTGAGTCTATAAAATATTTTTTTTTATATTAGTTAGACTTACTGCCATAGATGATTAAATTGTTACTTTTTAAGCTCTGTAGTTACACATTGATTGCATTTTTATAGAACCTCAATGTATGTTCCTTCCTGAGTGCTGATATGCATTCGGAAAAATTATACTGTTCAGAAGTTTTGCTCCTTAAAATATTTTTCTTTTGTCTTTTGTTTTAAATATTTTAAGCTCCACTGGAGTTCTTTGCTTACTGCCTTAAGGGACTAAAATACATCTTTTATCAATAGGTTAGGAACTCAGTTTTATGGAAATTGCAATTTGAAAATTTCCAATCTGATGTACAATGGACCCCCGAGTAACGAACACCCCGGAAATCGTACAATTATGAAAGTATAATATTGTAAGTGCTTGTGGAAGTGTATTTTTGGGGGTCTGAAATACAGTCATACCTCGGTTAGCGATATTAATCCGTCAGAGAGGGTGTATCTGTAACCGAATTTATTGTTATCCGAATCAATTTTCCCCATAAGAAATAATGGAAATAAAATTAATCCGTTCCAGACTTCCAAAAGTAGTAAAATAAAATATTTTTTAGAACTTTTTGACATTAAATAATACACAATTTAATAAACATTAAAGAAATACATGTAAATATAGTACAATAACATGTCACTTACATTTATTGAAGAGTTGTTGATGTGTGGAGGAGGGGAAAGGATGGAGTATAGTATGCTAGTGTTTGGAAGGGGAATCCCCTTCCATTAACACTGCAGGTGGCAAGTTCTTTTCTGGGGTTACTGGCCTTTTTCTTTTAATGCCACTAGGACCAGGTTGAGTCACTGGACCCCTCTCTAACAAACAATCTGTCCAGGGAGCTCTGTGTCTGGCGATTCTTTAACACATCCCTGAAATGGGACACCACTGTGTCATTGTACAGGTTGCCAGCATGGCCTGCAACAGCATGGTTAAGTTGATATTCATCCATAAAGCCTTGCACCCTGCTCCACATTCCACAAATCTCCTTAATCACTGAAGAAGGCACCTTCTTCCATCTCTGTTCCACCACCTCCTCCTCTGAACCATTGTCCTGACCTGTGGTCTCTTGTTGCTGTTGAAGCTCTTGCAAATCTTCAGTGGTTAGCTCTTCATTGTGCTCTTCCACCAACTGTTCCACATCCTCACCACTCACCTCCAACCCCATGGACTTGCCCAGTTCCACAATTTCTTCCACAACAGGCTGAGGCTCAGGCTCAGGGTTCTGAGGCTCAGCCCCAAAACCTTCAAAATCCCTCTCTAGGACACAGTCTGGCCACAATTTTCTCCAGGCAGAGTTCAAAGTCCTGTAGTCACTCCCTCCCAAGCCTTACCTATAAGGTGTACACAATGCAGGATATGGAAATGATTTTTCCAAAAAGTCTCTTAGGGTTATATTCATGTCTGTGGTTACATCAAAGCACTTTTGAAACATTGCTTTGGTGTAGAGTTTTTTAAAGTTGAAAATGACATGCTGGTCCATGGGCTGGAGGAGAGGAGTGGTATTAGGGGCAAGAACTTCACTTTGATGAATTTAAAGTCCTCCACAATTTTCTCTACCAAGGTTGGAGGATGACAAGGAGCATTGTCCATTATCAGGAGGCACTTAAGTGGCAAATTATTTTCCTGGAGATATTTCTTCACACTGGGACCAAACACGCCATTGAACCAATCTAAGAAAATGTCCTTTGTGACCCATACCTTTTTGTTAGACTTCCACATCACGCACAAGTTAGACTTGGTGATACCGCATCTGCCAAACACTCGGGGATTTTCAGAATGATACACCAGTAAAGGCTTCACTTTGCAATCACCACTGGCATTAGCACAAAGCATCAGAGTTAGCCTGTCTTTCATAGGCTTATGTCCTGGCTGTGCCTTTTCCTCCTGAGTAATGAAGGTCCTGTTGGGCATTTTCTTCCAAAACAGGCCTGTTTCATCACAATTAAACTTGTTGGGGTTGGAATTGTTCAGCCTCTATGTACCCCTGGAATTCAGGCACATATTTTTCAGCTGCACTTTTGTCACAACTGGCTGCCTCACCATGCCTCACAACACTATGTATGCCACTTCGATTCTTAAATCTTTGAAACCAGCCTCTGCTGGCTTTAAATTCGCTCACTTCAGCACTCGTTGCAGGCATTTTCTTAATGAGATCATCATGCAACTGCTTTGCTTTTTCACATATTGCCTGCGTAACACTATCTCCTGCTAACTGTTTCTCGTTGATCCACACCAACAACAAATTTTCCACATCTTCCATCACTTGCGATCTCTGTTTTGTGATCACAAATTCACCTTTCGCAACAACAGCTTCCTTGATTTTACGTGTATTTCCCTTGGCCACAATGGTAGCGATAGTAGAATAGGCTTTACCATACAGCCTGGCCAGCTCATTGATACGCACTCCACTTTCATATTTTTCTATTATCCCCTTCTTCAGTTCTACTGTATTTCTGAGCCTCTTTACCACAGGGCTGGCACTAGGAGCTTTCTTTGGACCCATGGTAGCTTATTTAGCAGTTGCAAGCACTAAAAACAGTGGAATAATGACAATATACTGGTATGAATGCGTGGGTGGCGTGGGTGGTGGTCTCTCGCTTGTAAACAATAGCACACTGATGCTCCCTGGAGTGCCCGCACAGCTGGGTGCCACGCGGACGCGTCCGGGACGAATATCGTAAACCGAGTCAATATTTTGACATAAAAATGTATCACTAACCGATTTTATCGGTATCAGACGCCATCGCTAACCGAGGTATGACTGTAGACTAACCTACGTGACATTATTCCTTAAGGGAGTAAATTCGTTCGGTAATGGCAATTGAGCAGGCTTCTGGGATGAAGTTTTACGTTACTCGGGGTCCACTGTACATGTCTTTTCATAATTATTTGAGAATTTTTAAAATCAATATATTAGGCTTTACCTGTAATCCTTCACTGGAGTCAGTGCTACTATGTAGTTTCTGTGGAATATACTTCATGAAATAACCAGTAAACAGGACCTGCTGAAGTTCTTTAGTGATTTTGGCTTAATTGAGACAGAATAAATTAACAGTATAAACTTCAGTGCTCCATGTATATTAATGTACTGTATCTCCCTGCTAGCAAGTATGTAGCAGTGATATTTTTCTTTCCCCAGTCATTGCTTTAATACTGATCTCATATGCAATTAATAGGGCTAATGTATTTCTTTTTTATTTATTATTATTGCTAGGTTTTGGCCTTTCAACAGCAATTGTGTTAAGAGAAACTAATTTCTCTCACTTAATAAAAGTTTTTTCTTTTTTGATAAACAGTCGGTGCTTCTCCAAATTTCAGTGTCTTTAAAATCGTCACTCTTCGCTGATTTCCTAGTTTATTATTTCTTTCATTCTTTCAACAGGGCAGGGTGGCCCAAAAGGAAAAATGAAAGTTTCTCCTTACATTTAGTAATATATACAGGAGAAGGGTTACTAGCCCCTTGCTCCCGGCATTTTAGTCGCCTCTTACGACACGCATGGCTTACGGAGGAAGAATTCTATTCCACTTCCCCATGGAGATAAGAGGAAATAAGAACAAGAACTAGTAAGAAAATAGAAGAAAACCCAGAGGGTGTGTATATATATGCTTGTACATGAATGTGTAGTGTGACCTAAGTGTAAGTAGAAGTAGCAAGATGTACCTGAAATCTTGCATGTTTATGAGACAGAAATAAGACACCAGCAATCCTATCATCGTGTAAAACAATTACAGATTTCCGTTTCACACTCACTTGGCAGGATGGTAGTACCTCCTGGGTGATTTGTAGAGAATTCTAAATAATAAGAATACAAAAATTAAGTGAAAAAATCTATAGTTTTATGGTGGTTTTAGATTAATGAGGGAAAGACTTATTCTTTTGGAGCATTCTTGGCAACATTTTAGATTGCTTTCTTAGTTTTTTTTAATACATGTACAGTAGACCCCGGTTTACGTAATTAATTCGTTCCAGAATGCTGTTCAAGTTTATTTTTTTTTTTTTTTTTTCAACAAGTCGGCCGTCTCCCACCGAGGCAGGGTGACCCAAAAAGAAAGAAAATCCCCAAAAAGAAAATACTTTCATCATCATTCAACACTTTCACCACACTCATACATAATCACTGTCTTTGCAGAGGAGCTCAGATACGACAGCTGAGAAAAGTCCCTCCCAGCTGTCACTATCTCAGACCCTCCTTTAAAGTGCAGGCATTGTACTTCCCATTTCCAGGACTCAAGTCCAACTAAATCAATTAACTGGTTTCCTGAATCCCTTCACAAAATGTTACCCTGCTCACCTCCAACAGATCGCTCATGTCCCAAAACCATTTGTCTCCATTCACTCCTATCTAACACGCTCACACATGCTTGCTGGAAGTCCAAGCCTCTCG